>JANEHU010000991.1:0-13790 GCA_027563435.1 Nasonovia ribisnigri | reverse complement strand
GGACATTTTCAATTTTCAATTTCTTTAGGTTTTTTTTTCTATAATTGTCAATACAATTTTTATTGATGGGTAATAAAAGAGAAATATAATACAAGGGTCCTGATGTATTGTTACTATAACAGTTTAAACATTTTATTTTTATAAGCATTTATAGTTAAAATTTTGACAACATTTATCAAATTTTAAAGTGATTTTGTTGTTTAAAATGTTCAACTTGTATAGCTAAGGCTTGAAAATTTAAAACAAGGTTCCACGTAAATAGGTAAATACTTTATTTAAAATAATATCATCAAATACACTTATAATATCATAGGCTGACTGACCGTCTACGCTCAGAAACGTTTTTCGTATTCAATGATATTATATCATTGAATTCAAATTTAACCCTATCCATTATCCACGACCCATTTGTAACCTATTGTACAGCAGAGTGACACACTCTTTTCCACCTTTTTTTAAATTATATTAAAAATAACTTATGATTATGCAGTACTATTTTTGATAAAATTAAGTTTTTTCAATTATTACTATCGATAAATAATTGTCCAGTCTATTAACATTCTTCAAAATGTAATGAAAGGTTCCATATAAGTTATTGATAGAGTAATTAAAAAAAAATAGTTAATCCACAGTAAAAAAATACTAACATTTGTTAAAATGTATATACTTTTATTTAAATAAACCTTACAAAATGTGAGATCGTACTAAAACACTAACAATATAGTGTAAACATTAATGTGTAATCCACCAAAGGAACGTGTATATCGCTGTACCCCGTTATGGCAAAATCTATAGTTTACTATGCAAAGTGCCTATAACTAAGGGGTATATATTTGCATGCTTTGCGACCAAAACAATGCATATATAACTAGCTATAGCAAATTATCTACTGTATGTTTTTTAAATGCACTGATATGATTTTTTCAGGAGTCGTGGAATATTATTGGATATTTATTCTGATAAAGCTACCAACTTTGATGAGACAAATCGTAAGTTACAAGAGCTTAAAAAAAAATGTTATCAGATACATAAAATCCCAAAGCCCAAAAATTAACCGCAGAACTTGGAATTCGTTGACATCCATCCAAGATTACCACATTTTGGCGGTCTATGGGCGGCGGCTATTAAATCGATAAAAAGTCACTTAAATAAATTATTTGGAAACACTTTTTTAACTTATGAGGAACTAAACACACGTTGTTTTATTGCCCGCAGTGGGACCTAACCTCAAACAAGACTTCAAGAGTTGCAGGCACACGCTTGCTCGTATAGAGGTAAATCAGTTCATGACTACTGAAATACTACAATGATTGATTTTTAGGGGATAGGTGAGGCACATGTCTTACCTATTCCCAATTCCCACGTGACAAAACCAGCCCAACACTGTACACTCTCAGGCTGACAGGGACCTATACTCATATTATTACATATATACTAGAAATTGCTACAGAAAATAGTCCCTGGCTTCCAGATAGTATGGAAACCAAATAATGTATTGTATTTTAAAGTGTTATAATTGTATAAAATAAGTTGTATGGCGTATTAACACGCATTGACGGACAGTTGGAAATACCATTTTGTTTTACAGGCATGCTTTAAAATGTAACTTTTTCATTACTGCTATCAGTGGCATGCAGATCCCTTTTTCAATGTGGGGCAAAGTTAATTATAAAATATAAAATATCTACATAGAAAGAACTTACAAAGTTACAAATGACACGTAGTAAAATAACATTTACAAATTAAATTTTAGTGACTTGTAGTAAAATTCTTAACAAAAAATACCACCCACACCCACCCCATTTTCAAGTGGGGCCTAGGCCCCATTTGTGTCTGGTCTGCACGCCACTGACTGCTATAACAGTAAAATTAATATTACTGTTATAGCACTATAGCAGTTGTTATGCCATTATACACCTACATTTTGATGAACATTTGCTAAAATCAATAATTTATTACTATAACATGTACTAACATTTTTTTTATTAACTTTTTCAATTTTTACCCTATATTTTTATTAAAACCTGTTAAAATAAATCTTTGATTTAATTACATTAGTACTTTGTTGATATGATAAATAATAAAATAATATATTAAACTTAACAAAATAACTTTATACTCTGGTTTGGTAGTTCTAAATACAAAAATCATATAGTATAAAAATATTAGATTATTGTTTTGATGCGTATGGTATACTCTTCAAAACATTTTCCTGGACATAATGGAACAACACATTTTTGACACTGAAGACATGTTTGTCTTCTACGTTTTTTATGTTCTAACTGTAACAATATAGACAATTTTTATGATTTTATTTCTTTTGTAACCCGGTGGAATGGGTATATTTTCTTGAAAACGAGAACTGTCAGCAACGTTTTTACGTTTTTTTTTTCTTTTTATTTGCTATAGACATTTTGTAATTGGTAACATTTGAAGGCAGGGAAATCCAATATTTGATGAGCATGTTCCTTGAATTTTTTATATTTTCATCATTACATTTTTTTATATATATTTAAATAAGTAAAATTATTAACTATTACGTCGAACAAACCGAATGTAATTGATAAACATTGCCACACGCCTACAAAGCAAAATGTTGTTGATATTTGATAAATCTTATTGGAATTATCTATGTGAACTTACAATTAAAATTAAAATAATTATTTGTAATAATTCGCTTTAAATCGACCTAATGCTTAGTCAGCAGTACTGTCTATTGATGCTACAAAAAAAAATATATAACTAATATTAATTTTCTATTGTATTATAAGTAAGGAACATTGAAATTGTGTTATTATTTATTATATACTCAAGTCTACTGTTAATATAGGTAATATTTGTGTCGTACACTCAAGTATCTTAATTACATTAGTGATCATACTTATATTTTTATTGTGGAACAAATTTAATAAGTTAGTATAGCCGCATACGCCGCGCCGCACCAGGTTACCTATAGCACCGGCCTACAAGCATGCAGCCCCATCATACAAGGCATACTAATTTGTTTTCATCTTTTCAAGTTGTATGAAATGTTTTTCCAATCTTTCGGAGCCAAATACTAGTTGACGGCAAACTGCTGCTCAACGCGTGTGCGGCTCAAGAGTCACAGATCATTATTATTATTATTATGTAATTATTACCCATATTATATTGTAATAGTAAGTAGGTATATGATTATAATATGTACTCTCCTTCCATCTTTGTGTATCGACTGTATCGTATAGTGTAATATACAATATCTTACGATCAAATACCTTTATTTATTGTTGTGTAAATGTATAGTTTAATATATATTTACAAAACGTTAAAATTCCACTTGTTTTTATTATTTGTTTTCACCCACTATAAAAAAAAAACACTTTTGTTATTGCCGTTCGGTACAGTTTCAATTATTGACACCGCGTTGGTTGCACTGAAACTATAAAGGCACAGTTGATTATAACATCGTTGATCGGTGTACATTGTACAATAATATTAAACATTATCGGCAAAAATGGTTAAAGTCGATGGTTGAAATTTTACAGTTTACAGCAGCAACTACAAGAACCTGTTACATAATAAGGAATAGGTAACACGAATTCAAATGGTCAGTGAAAATATATATTTACGTGATTAAATTATAAAAACTCAAAAGGAGGACAAGTACCTAAGTAATCGCTCTCTGTATAATCAATATAGAACCTATAGCTACACCTCACCAATCCCCATTGAGTATCCCACTCTAATATGAACCAATGAATATACGAACTAAAATACAAATTGATAAAAAAAAAATATGAAGGGGATCATTAAAGTCCGCAGGCAAAACTTTTTAAGGCATGAGAAAAAAAATCAATATGGCATTAGGTTATTTATGTTTAAAAAATCTATAAAAAAATATCAAGATATGAATTGTGTAAAATAATGTTGAAGGGGAACGTTTGAGCCCACACGCAAATACTTTTTAAGGCGTGAGAAAAGAAATTAATATAACACCAGGTTGTTAATTTTTAACTAATCTATATAAGGCAACCATAAATATTAAAATTTATAAAAAAAAATTTGAAGGGGAAAGTTGGAGCCCACAGGCAAATACTTTTTAAAGAGTGAGAAAAAAAAATTAATATGGTACCTGCAGGTTGTTAATGTTTAACAAATCTATATAAGAAAATCTTTAATATTTAAATTGGTAAAAAAAATTTTTGAAGTGGAACGTTGGAGCCCGCAGGCAAATACTTTTTAAGGAGTGAGAAAAGGAATTAATATGGGACCAGGTTGTTGATGTTTATAAAATCTATATAAGCAAATTATTAATATTTAAATTCAAAAAAAAAATTAAGAACATTTTTGAAGAGGAACGTTGAAGCCCGCAGGCAAATACTTTTTAAGGAGTGAGAAAAAAATTAATGTGGCACCAGGTTGTTAATGCTTAACAAATCTATATAAGAAAATCTTTAATATTTAAATCCACACCGTAGCTTCCAAACATTATTATTATACATTATAACCTTTTAGTGGCCTTTGTAATGGCTAAGGAGGCTTCCTAGCTAAATTATATTTTTTTTGTAAGTCATTATTATTATAATTTATTATTTTCCACAGATTTTAATAAAGAGGATTTTATAGAACATATTTTTGCATTTATAGCGCATATTTTAATACGTTTTTAATAAATGCATGCATATATTTAATGCATTTAATTCACAGCCCTGCTTATTACTTTTATTTCCAATCATACCTATCACAGTTAATGTTAAATGTCAACAATTAACAGCTTCTTCAACTTGATAACACTTAGGGCAGCGGTTCCCAAAGTGTGCGCTGCGGCGCCCTGGTGTGCCTCATTAACTTTACAGGAGCGCCGCGGTGCCGAAGAATGTTATCTGAACTAAATGCAATGACTTAGGGAAAGGCGCCCTGTAAAACCCTTATTTCAAAAAAAGGCGCGGCGAACAAAAAATATTAGGGAACCGCTATCTTAGGGGATGTTACATTTTTAGCGCACCATTTATTTCTCTCTCTATAACCCACGCACAATGAAAAGCACAACTAGCCATTGTACACGCCCTGACACTAGAACCGTCCCTGGATTAGTGTTGTTACTTTTAATATTAGATTAAATTTACCTAGTCAACAGAGTCCTACACTCCTACCTCGTAACTAACATAATAATTTAAGTCTAAAATATCATAAAATACCACTGTTAGGACACATGTAATATTCTTTACTTTATATTTTTAGTCTAATATTAAAAATAACAATTTAGGGTTGGGTCTATTAATCATACGCGTATGGTATGCTAAGCGTGGGTCAAATATGAAAAACAAATAGTGCACTGACATCCCAACCGGCAACCGATCTTTTTATTCTATCCCATTAGTCGAGGTTGTAAACCTATATCAACTGATACTGGTATAGTTTCGGCCCAATAGTCGAGTGGCCTTTGCAATCTAAGATCCTTTCCTACGTATTCGACATTGTAATCTAACTATTCTACCTATTCACACTTCTTCTTCCCCCTTCTCTCACAAGCTATATACAGGTTCAGCCACCCTCATCTCACCCTTCTCTGACCCCCTAACTTTACCTTCTCTAACTTTCCCTTATCAAACAGTTACCGAACCACCTCATCCTACTGTCTCTTGTTCTCACTACAATATATATACCACTCCTATTTTCTTCTTCCCCCTTCCCTCACACTTCCTATTCACTCGGTCTCTAGTTACCTACCTACAAGTCATCGTACTTGATTATCGGTGAAAATATTTAAATATCATTGAGGGAATTACCTGCTCAAAAGAATTGCATAAAATATATAATACCTGACCAATTTTCTAATTTTTATCACGACATTATTGATAGCCGCAATAGTGTTATACCAGTAGTTACAATATAAATAATTGAAAAATTGCGGACAATACATCCTTTGATAAATTAACAATAATAAAAAGAAACCTACTAAAAAATAAGAAAGTACATACCCCGCGTGACCGACTCATAATCTGCTATAAAACTTATAGTCTTCGAAACAATGCAATGTTCACACAGTCTGCTTATGATATACTATTTCTAGTTGGCAACATTTTCGCTGACGAATATCCTTTCTGAAATAACACGCACCCTGCAATAAAATGTTCAACAATATTCTAATGACCTATATGCGTTACAGGTATAATATATTTTTTTTTTATTCAAACAGAAAACATGGTTATATCTATTACTTTTAAGCAGAGCTTGTGTTAGTTGTATAGAGTGTTACATGTTACAAACTTAAAATTACAAATTATATTATTATTGTAACTGTGAGGTAGTAACTGGGAGAGCATACCACCGGTATAGTTTACGGGTCATTAAAATCGGAAGAGTTTACAATAATCCGACTCATCAGTTATAACTTGTATTTTTATAAATTAAGCCTAAACGTATGTCTATTTCAATTACCTATTAATTATAATTATCCTACGACCAGTGACTGGGAAAACGACGACGGCGCTTGTACCTATTATTCAATCTCGCTTATTTAATACAATTAGGGATCGGAACTAAAACATTCGTCTACCACACTTGAATAGTTGGATAGCATATTTTTCGTGACATTAAATATTCATTTTAAGTGTAAAAGTAAATTTAAGCACCAAAATAATATGAAAACAAATTTACCTTAAATATAGACTCTTTCGGTGGAATCAGTGACGTGTGTGAACTGTGAAATAATATGATTAATTAATCTTAGAATTTTTAATCGACTGTGTCTTCTGAAATGATTTTGGCATTTGCTATAGAGTATAAATTATAGATATTATGTAACGTGAATATGATGAATCCAGAGATATAATATAATTCAATTTTTAATACCAAAGAGTGCTTAGAAACAATTTGTTAATTTAAATTTGATATGATAATAACCAAAATATATTATAGTATATTATTTAAATTATTATATTAATTTATTAATTTAGTTTTTGATTACGATGGTGAATATATATTAGAAGCACAAGCACATTTTTTTTAAAAGCAAATTATTTTTTATTTATCATTAAATAAGAATTTGATGATAAATAAATAAATATGATTACGAGTTTTTAGAGTTAAAATTTAGGTATACAGTAAATACTGTTTGTATAAAGTACCTACACCAGAGAACTATAAAATAGTTATTTCTCTTTAAAAGCTAAGATCAATTTATGAGAGTTCTTGTATTAAATTGAATTTATTTTTTTTTTAAAATAATAATTTTATAGTAAGACGGTACCTACATCGGTACTACTAATAGATATACACATACGTCTATCAAAAACTATTTACAATGATTGTAAATAGATAAAGGCTATTAAAATATCCTTTATTTGTATTTATTCGTTAATTATAACTCAGACTTTAATATTTACAGTAATCTTGTTCCTGTCACAAACTATGTTTTAATTATTCTTAATTTAATTTACATTTATACTTATAGTTACTACAATAATTTGATTATAAATTAGAATAGACTACAGATTTCAGCTTCTATAACAACATTAATTTCTATACCTTGCGCCAGTGATCCTAGATATAGTGTAGGTACTGCAACACACCTCCTCGGCTTGTTAAACCCAGTGGCTGTCGATATTTATACCTAACTCTATCCAGTTAAGGAGTAGAGGGTTGGCTATTCCCACTACACGAACCTAACCTTAGATCCGGGTTGTTGAATTGATATAAATAAAGTTTTCTAAGTTATATTTTACAGGTCCTAGAAACTTATGACCTGCGTTCATAAACTAACACAATTAACACGACATAGCAACGTATACAATGTTTTATTCAAGACTTAAACAATAATTATATTATAAACGATAAAATACACTATCACCTGAGTAACCCTGTTCTTAAGAGTAGTATATTGAAGATCACAGGAGTAGCGGAGTACGAGTTGAACAATAGTTAAATAATATTGTGAATATGACTATAATAGAGAATAGACTGATGTATAGTCTCTATTTCACGGTTCAAAACTCGACTGACTCGCTACGCAAAATATATAGGCTCGTACTCTACGTTCCTGTTTTCTGTTTACCTAAGCAAATTCGATGAGTGCGACATAAATTACGAGTCAGTAAACTGTGTATCGTTACAGTACCTAATAAAATAACTGATACCAGTGATACCTGATTGTTTAATTAAACGGGATTAAACGTATTATGCTTCTAAAGTTCCACGTCACCCAGTCAATAGATTGTCCGTAGAAATAAATATTTAATTTAAGTCTAATGAGTAAATTTAAACCCCAAAATAACATGAAAACAAACTTACGCCTAAACATCGACTCTTCCGGTGAAACCTAGCAGCGCAGACGTACAGTATATTCACCGGTCCTGAAGAAACGGCTATCTTCATCCGTCTTCATCTCGTTCAGAACTAAAACTGTAAAGTATTGAATATTTAATGAAAATAAACTGAACGTAACAAAATGTGAGGGTTCGTGTTATAAATAAGGTATATTTTAAGATGATAACATTATGTTTAACGTACTGTCTATTGTTGACTTATTTTATTTTTTTTGTTCACTGAAATTATTAGAATCGTTAATCGTCTCCGACGAATGTCGACAATTGGCGATTGCCATAGACGATTTAATATGATTAATCCATAGAACTTATATACTCGGTACCTACCTATAGAGTATACGGTCTAATGGTTTGGTATGGCGCGGTGTGTACAGTCAATTGCGGAAACGCTCTGAGTGTACGTATCGGCCGGCGTTGCTAGTTCCCGGATGGGTGACCAGCCGGGATTTTTAGCAACGAGTCCTTTCTACTCATACAAAAACATTTTTCAACTAACCGTTCCTCCCCCTACAAAAACAATCTACAAACTAAAACAGTTAATAGCCATAGTTGCCTGGCTTAAGCTCAATAAAAAAAAAAACTTTTATTCCGGTATTTAAAGTTCAAATTTTTAAAAAAATTCATCATAATTTCGACATTTGCACAATGTTTTGTAGTCAGATATTCATACAAAATTGTCTGTGTTTACCTAAGATATGAAAATGTAATACAAGTTTCGGGTTTCCTCATAAGAAGTTATAATAACAGTTGAAAAATAATAAATATCTGTAGGCACGATTTTTTTTTTAAGTATTTAAAGTTCCATTAAACAATTATCAAATTAAAAATGTATGAATTTCTAAATCGTTAAAAATGCATAAAATGTTCAACTTTTTTTCCATAAACAAAGATCTTTATAAATAGTTCATACTGTAACCAAAAAATCTAAAAAACCTGTTATAAAAGTACAAAATTTTAACCAAGTTATTAAAATCAAGAATAACAATTTTAGTTACTTTTTTGTAATTCAAAAATATTATTTATAGATATATGAAACTTTTAGAGTATATCATTGTAATTTATAAACACGATGCATTTTCAAATTTATTTTTTTGAGAAAATGAATTCAACTTACTGTTAAAGCCTTTAACTTAAAGGTACTGTACAAATGCCTAGTCGTAAAATAAATTAGGTAGGTACGTAGTTAATCACAATATTATTTATTTAAGTCTTTGGTCAGAATCGTTATTCGTTTGTTTGTATGTATTTTAATACCTAGTTTATACATGGATTTAAGAAAATAAGATTTATATATTTAAATTAAAATTATATCTTAAGTCACAAAAACATTTTAAGAAATCGGCATACTAAAATGACACGGGAACATATATGGAACAATATATAGTTATTAACTGTTATTAGAAAATTAATTGAATTAAATAGACTTAAAACCAAATTATTGTAAATTTAATTAATTCATTAATTTACATCTAATAGAAGTTATTAAATAATAAATTTAAACTAAATGCATATATTTTTTATTAATATTGAAAGAATATTTTGCCACCCATATTGTTAGGATTTAAAATATCGTATAGGTATCTGATATTTTAAATAAATATTAAGAGAATGTTTTATATATTTTAAACGACATAAAAATCTCATATTTTAAGAATTTTAAGAGAATATAAATCCGGCATGTACCTATGACTTATAAGTCAAAATATGTATTTCTATAAACTAAACTAAAATGTATATTTATATTTCAAGTACCTACAGCATATAGGTATGCACCTATTAATTATTATTATAATATTTCTACGACCTAGAACAGGCAAAACGATTACGGCGTTTGTATTGTTCGATCTCCATATTTTATACGTTTCGAACTCGGAACTAAAATATTCGTCTACAACACTTGGATAGCATATTTTTAGTGACATTAAATATTTAATTTAACTTTAAAAAGTAAATTTGAGAACCAATTAAATATAAATCACACTTACATCATTTAAACATCGTTTATTTCGGCTTTCGTCGGAATCCGTGACGTGTGCAATACAGCTACGACGTCACTCTGAAAACGCTCCAGATACATATCTGAAAATATTGTGATTTGTAAAAAATAACACCATACAAACGCAGTATATTTTTTATACATGTCAGTTTTGTTTAATAAAATTTAGAATATTTCATCGACTGTGTCTTCCACATCGATTTTGACAATTGCCATAGAATATAAATGATAGATATTATATATATTATACGTCAATTTATGATGAATCCACGGATCTAATAAAATGTAACTTTTTACATCAAGCAGTTCCATGTTTAGGAACAATTTGATAGGCATATTTACTATCGCATTTTTATCACAGAAATTAACATTGTCCGCTATCCAACGCAGTCGCATTGCTTACCTGGGTGACAACGTTGAATTGTTATTACTATATTTTATATTGTTTTTTTTTTAATTTTCAATGTTTTTCCACTTTTATTCGCATTTTGACCACAACAATTAACATTGTCAGCTATCCGACGCAGTCGCATTGCCTAACTGGGCGACAACGTTGAATTGTTATTACTATATTTTATATCGTTTTTTTTTTTGAATTTTCAATGTTATACTACTTCAGTCGCATGTTGACCAGAGCAATTATCATTGTCCACTATCCGGTGGAATCGGATTGCCTACCTGAATAACAACATTGAATAGTTATAACTATAATATTTATCTTTTTTTTTTATTAATTTTCAATATTTTACCGCTTATTTTGCATTTTGACAACAGCAATGAACATTGTCAGCTTATTTGACGAAGTCGCATTGCCTACCTGTGTGACCACTTTGCATAAACTTGAATGTATATAATAATAAGTTTAATTGAAATTAAGTACCAGATATTACCATGGATTAAATATTAAATATTTTTAAAAAATTTTGGTAAAGGGGAACTCTGGAGCCCACGGGCAAATACATTTTAAGGAGTGAGAAAAAAGGTTTAGAAATTTATATGGTAATAGATTGTGAAACTTAAAAAATCCATTTAAAAATATTTACAAAAAAATTGAAAGGGAACGTTGGAGCCAGGCAACAAAATAAATATGGCATCATATGTTGTTGATGTATAAAAATTTTTTTAGAAATATCTACAAGATTTAAATTGATAGAAAAAAAAATTGGAAGAGGAACGTTGAAGCCCGCAGGCAAATGATTTTTAAGAGGAAGAAAAAGATTTAGAAAAAAAAAATATGGCACCATATTATGTTGTTGATGTAATAAAAAATAATTTAGAAATATCTATAAGATTTAAATTGATAAAAAAAATTTTGAAGGGGAACGTGGGAGCCTGCCGGTAAATAGATTTGAAGGAGGAAGATAAAAATAAAAAAAAAAAATATGGCACCAAATTATGTTGTTGATGTAAAAAAAATAGTCTGGAACCATCTAGGATCTAAGGATCAAGAAAAAATTTAAAAAAAAAAATATAGCACCATATGTTGTTGATGTTTAAATCAATAAATTAGAAATATCTATAAGATTTAAGTTGATAAAAAAATATTTGAAGGGGAACGTGGGAGCCCGCAGGCAAATAGATTTGAAGGAGCAAGATAAAAATTTAAAAAAAATATGGCACCATGTTGTTGATGTTAAAAAAATTGATTTGATAATATCTAAAATATTTAAATTGATATAAAAAAATTTGAAGGGGGACGTGGGAACCCGCAGGAAAATAGATTTGAAGGAGCAAGAAAAAAATTTAGAAAAAAAAATATGGCACCATATGTTGTTGATGTAAAAAAATTGATTTGATTATATCTATATGATTTAAATTTATAAAAAAAATTGGAAGGGGAACGTGGAAGCCCACAGGCAGTTTTGAAGGGGCAAAAATAAATTTAGAAAAAAAATAAATATGGCATCATATGTTGTTGATGTTTAAAATTTTTTTTAGAAATAACTACATGATTTAAATTGATAGAAAAAAAAATTGAAGAGGAACGTTGAAGCCCGCAGGCAAATGATTTTTAAGAGGAAGAAAAAAATTTAGAAAAAAAAAATATGGCATCATATGTTGTTGATGTTTAAAAATTTTTTTAGAAATATCTACATGATTTAAATTGATAGAAAAAATTTTGAAGGGGAACGTGGGAACCCGCAGGAAAATAGATTTGAAGGAGCAAGAAAAAAATTTAGAAAAAAAAATATGGCACCATATGTTGTTGATGTAAAAAATTGATTTGATTATATCTATATGATTTAAATTTATAAAAAAAATTTGAAAGGGAACGTGGAAGCCTTCAGGCAAACAGATTTGAAGGAGCAAGAAAAAAAATTAGAAAAAAAATTATGGCACCATATGTTGTTGATGTAAAAAAAAATAATTTAGAAATATTTATAACATTTCAATTGAAAAAAAAATTTGAAAGGGAATGTGGGAGCCCGCAGGCAAATAGATTTGAAGGATCAAGAAAAAAATTTAAAAAAAAAAATATAGCACCATTTGTTGTTGATGTTTAAATCAATAAATTAGAAATATCTATAAGATTTAAGTTGATAAAAAAATATTTGAAGGGGAACGTGGGAGCCCGCAGGCAAATAGATTTGAAGGATCAAGAAAAAAAATTTAAAAAAAAAATATGGCACCATATGTTGTTGATGTTTAAAAAAACAGTTTAGTTATATCTACAAGATTTTGATTGTTAAAAAAAATTGGAAGGGGATCCCCACGTTTTACAGCCCGCAGGCAAATACTTTTTATGGAACAAGAAAAAATTTTTAGAAATTACTATGGTACTAAGTTGGTATTAGGCTGTATTTAAAGTTTTCAATTTTACTGGTACAACGCTAACTGGCTGGCATTAAGGACGTGGTTAAATATTATCATAATTAGTTAGGTTATGATATTTTACCCTACCCTTACCTAACCTAAACTCACTTTAAGAATAATATTTAAATATTTTCCTTCATTCATATGTTTACAATATCGAATACTCTGATAGTTAGTTGAAAAAGAACAATGCACAGCTCATGACCAATGATAATAGTTGCCTATCATCACCATAGCTCCAACTAACTATAGAATTACCTAAGTAACCTCCTTATGACTTATTAGGACACTTTGAATAAAAAGATCCTGAGTTGTTGCCGAGCTTAAGTGTTTTTTTATCAAGTTGAGCCGTTGGTTGCTGACTTCTTAGAGCACCTTAGATCATATACCATGGCCAGTTTACCCGTGTAAACAATTTGAAGCACACGTCATAAGCTACGAGTCTCTGACATTTTTTTTTGGTCCATATCAATTCACATAATTAAACTTGTGTGATTTCTCCTTCACACATGTAGAGACCATTGTCAGAGACCATTGTTACTAATATGTGCTACAGATTATCGGGATAAGGGCCCATCATTCATAGTATATGATCTAAGATTGCTACATTAACTGTGATCACAACTTGAAAGTATGATTGGATGTAAATATTGTAAAAGTAATAATTATATTAG
>JANEHU010000990.1:0-134446 GCA_027563435.1 Nasonovia ribisnigri | reverse complement strand
TTTCTGGCACTTGAACCACTATCGACAGTTTTTAATAAAACGCAAATCGTGTTTTTATTTTATGAATTTCAATAATTCTATAATAATATTATTGATAACACGGCACTATAGATAGGCTATTTCGCTACACCCCTGTCAATGTTTGGCTTTTCCGGTATCACAAAAACATAATTTTTGAAGTTTCAATGAATTTTAGTGATACGATAATATTACGTTGCTCTCAAATTGACGCCAAAATGTTTTTTATGCGAGATTCTCCGATAGTAAGCAAAACTTGTTTTAAGATTCTGAGCGATGCTGTAATTATCAATAAAACTGTACAAATTTATTTTACATAGTATTTTTTGGAGTGGTTAAAATGTTTTAATTTTAAAAGATGATAACAAATTGGATCTAATTAATAATAAATTAGTTAACAATAAATGCAAAAAAGGGGGTCAAGTGGATGTCGCTCTGCTGTACAGTAGGTTACAAGTAGATCACTGTATAATGGATGGTATTAATTTGAATTCAATGATATAATATCATTGTATACGAAAAACGATTCTGAGCGGAGACGGTATGTCAGTCTAGGATATTTTAAATTATATTGATATTGTTATTATACGGTAGTTGCTAAGTTGAATTAATATTATTCATATTATTTAATTATTAACCTAAAATTATCAGTGATGCTAAAAAAATATTATAATATATACTTTTACTCGTTAAAATTGATTTTAATATGTAATATTGTCCAAATTTGAACTTAAAATGTCTGTAAAAAATAACTGTGTTTAAATATTTTTAGATTTTTTGATTACAGTATGTACTATTTATTAGAATCTTTATTTTAAATTTTCAATCCTTAGTTATAAAAACTGACCATTTTATAGTTGTTTAATTACAATGATTGATAATTTCGAGATTTTGATGAATTTTGTCAAAATTCGAACTTTAAATGATTATAAAAAAAATGTGTGCCTATGTATTTTTAATATTTTTCAATTGCTATTGTAATAATATATCAGGAGCCTTGTATTAAATTTTCATTATTTTTGGCTCAACAAATAAAATTTTATTGATATTAATAGAAAAAAAAACTAAAATATTTGAAAACTGAAATCGTCCGTAAAAAGCTGAAAAACAGTCAAAATATATTAAAATTAGATGGTGTATAGAAATAGCTTATATAAACATTCAGTGAAATTTTCATGCATCTACAGTTATTTGTTTTTGAATTGCAACAAAATAAGAAAATCGCTACATGAGAAATCGAGTGAATATCGAATTTTGTACAAATTTGAACTTAAAATGCTCATAAAAATTTATTATGACTTGCTTATAAACTTTTTTTTTATTGATAAAATTAGGCAACCTTATGAGGAATTTTGTATTACATTTTCAAACATTAGATTTAAAAAGAAAATTTTTTATGAATTTCTAACTCAAAATAAATTGTACATTTTCGTCATTTTTACGTATTTTGTAAAAATTTGAACTTTGATTGCCTATAAAAAAAAATTGTGACTACAGATTTTTAATATTTTTCATCTGTCTTTGAAACTATATATTAGAAGCCTACTATTAAATTTTCAAGATTTTTACTCAACAAATAAAATTTTATTGACATTTATAGAAAAAAAAACTAAAAAAATTGGAAACTGAAAATGTCCGTTAACAGCTCAAAATAAGTCAGAATATTTTAAAAATTATATGGTGTGTAGAAAATACTTATGTAAACATTCGGTCAAAATTTCATGTCTCTATGGTCATTTCTTTTAGAGTTATACTTCTAAAAAAATAAAAAATAAAAAATAAAACACACATCATTGTAAAATCCATTATCTATCGTCTGCTCAGAATCTAAAATTACAAAATATGAAAAATGTATCTAAGCTGTAACAGACAAAAAGACTCCAAATATATAAAATGTTTCGATTTATGGAAAATGGTAATAAAGATGTTTGGTGAAATTCTGATTTTTTTAATTTGAGTTACAACCAAAAATAAAATCGGTTTTTTCAAAACAAATCATTTGTTTTTCCCAACGCTTTCTAAAACTAAAGGGAATTTTCAATTTTTACCTCTCAAAAGAACCAACTAGATTCATTCTCGTGTCAAAAAATGTTTCCAAATGTTTCAAACCATTGTAAAACGCTCAGAACTTATAAAATTGAATACTTAGAGATGTAGCAGAAAAGCTGAATTTATAATTAAAGTTAAGGGACTTAATCAAAAAATTAGTCTCAGGCTTTAAAGTTCCTAAGTATATAGGCCTCTGCTTCTGCCGGATATACAACCTATGTCCTATTCATAATTTCTGGAATCCAATCCATTCGTGAACAGCTAGTTGCAACTTGCAGATCTCACTGGGGAAGATGCTATTCACACGGCTTCTTGGCTTCTCCTTTGTAGACATATGCGTATGCCATATGCGTATAATAACCTTTAGATTTAAAATATTTATCTGTATTACTCATTACCCAGTACCCACATAGAAACGTACGTTCTTGAAAATATATTTACTTGTATAATAGTTGTATGTAATTTAGTTAGATTAGAAAAGGTACTTAAAAATACATTTTTTAAAAACAGAATAGTCAAGAGGTCACTATTTCAAGCTCAACTGAAATTATAACCTATAAGTTATTGTATAAATTAATAACTATAGCCTATAGGTATTAGGTAGACAATACCAAAGTACCTACCTTGAATTATTTACCTACATATCAACACAAATATTAACAATAATATGTAAGTGAATGTATTATTGAATTCAACAAAATATTTACATAGCTACCTAAGTGGCTATAATTATTATATTAATATTTTGAACGGTTAAATTAAAAAATGTATTGATTTATATTTTTAAACATTTACCTAGATAGCGCAATAACAAGGTATACCTAATCAATAACATAAATAATAAAATCATATATTTGGACTTCCAAAACAATTATTTTATTTACAAGTACCAATCTTTTTTTATAAATATGTATGCAATTTAGTACTAAAGACGTAAGTACAACTAGCATAAGACAGTAGACACAAGTCGTACAAATCTGTTCATGAAATGTACAACGCCATAATTTACTATATTTTTTGATAATTTTTTTAATGTCAAGTCAAGGTGATTATTATTTATTATTCAAACTATCTTTCACATTATATATAAATATGTTACCTAACTTTTTATGTTAAAATATTATAATAATATCCAAGCGAATAGTGATTATAGGTATAACTGGATTATGGTAGGTATATTTAGCCATATACGTATTAGATATAGATTAGGAACCGTACCTTTAAATTTAGGAAAAATACCTAGGTAGGCACATCCTATTTAGCCTAATAAAATATGTTATTATATAATATTAGTTATGTATAATATTATCCATCTACAATGCCTATTATCATTAAGTATTATATTATTACTTTAAAATAATGTGAAATTAAACTAAACTTATTTTTACTAGGGAGTAGTTCATATATTATATTATTATATATCTGAAGATTGAAAGTCTATAATAGACTTCGAATAGATCATCAGTCATGATTTCCGAATGTCAAATGACTAATAATAAAAAAAATTAGCCTCATTATGTTTACCTTTATGTCCATGGTATATTTTTATTTATCGTATGATTATCGCATCATATTATTATTATTATTATTGTCCCATATTATAAGATCCTTATCATTTATCAACCCTGAACCTGTAAATAGTATTTGTTGCCACTAATTTCCAGCCATTACCTAAAATATTCTCATTCTATAACAATAATATTATCACGCATTATTCACAACGGCATTGTGCTTTTGTGCTAATGCGCACAATAATAATTATTCATGTCCGAATTGTGGTAAAATAATAATAATACATTATCAATTATCATTTATCAGTTTTCACTTTTTAAATTTCACCGAGTCCAAAATCACTGCTATGATATTGTAATTCGTAATAAATCGTGTATTGTATAGTGACGAGTGGCGGCAAATGGCAATGGCGGTTACTGGGCAATGAACATTGAACACAATTTGCGTGTTGACAAAACGTACCTATTACCTATAGATTACAATGTGAATGAGTGGAATCGCGTTGTGGACTTTGGCAGTTCAGAGTGATGTTTACGGTTCAGACTTGGGAATAAACAGAATTCACAAATTCACTGCTTCGATTTTCACCATTCAGTTGTCCTGTGTTAGCCGACCTGCGCGGTCGTCCGTTCTTGTTGATCGCATTTATTTTAAAGCGTATTCGTTAATGGAAGTGTGCACCAACGCACAGGCATTTTATAACACAATTTACAGAACAATGTCCTAGTCATTTTCGGCCCGTTTAATTTTTCTGTATATTTATTATTTGAGTCAAAATCGTAGAAATTATTTTAAATCTACCGTTCACCTCAGATATTCGCAATACCCATTCGCACAATGAGCGTCGACGAAAGCAATAATGTCCATACACGACTTCAGGTCCACAACTGTGTTGTGCAGCCTTTACTTACAGGTAAAAAACAAACAAGACATTTCATTTTACTACCCATTCACTACCTCTATGTTTCATAAGATTGTACATTTTTAATTAGTTAGGTATCCTATATTTCTTTTTAACCAACATCAAAATGCCAAAATTAAAACTATTGTAGTACCTATACAGAGTTATTGAAAATAAACTATAGATTTAGTACCTACTATTTTTTAAAATGTATTCATAGTAAAAGAAATAATGTACAGGTTGTTAGGTACAGTTGAATTGTTTTAATTTAAATGATGTACCCACACACTTTTCTAGGTTTTCATTTAGTTATAGATAATATGTGTCTTGTGTTTATAATTTAGGTATAATATAATTCATCGTAGTTAGGTACTACTACAAAACAATCACTTTTAAAACTAAAATTAAAAAGGAAAACAATTTAATTGAATAACTAAGGTACCTATTGTAATTTTTCAATTATTATTTATTAGTTAATTGCCTACCATTGAAAATATTTAAGCTCATGAACTAAATATACTCAGGTGAAGCTTTAGACATTGTTAAGATAATTTCTATATATTTCATTCTATTTTAATATTTTTCCAAAAAAAATTAGGTAGGTACAATTACATTTTTATTCTATTTTGCAGCTTAATGATATTTAATTAGGTTCAAATTGTATTATTATTTGGCTGTCATATAATTAACTATATTCCCAGTTGTATACATAAATTAAAATATTATTTTATATTGTTTAATATTAAATTTAAAATGAATGTGAGTTGGTTTTCAATAATGATTTTATTTATATTTTTATGAGTGAGACCTTGTAAATATACTATAGGTACTGGCCTTAAACAGTATGTATAAGACACTTCATTTTATGCCATACCACTAGTCCACTTTCACTACTTTAGGCTTTATTTTTAGTTAACTTTTTAACTTAAAGCTTTAATAATCAGTGTAAATATAAATGTCCTTTGACTGAATTCATTATTCATATATTAAATTGTATTTATTATTTACCAGATTTATATCAAATTACAATGGCTTATGCATATTGGAAATCAGAAAAAACATCCGATACAGCTGTATTTGACTTGTTTTTTCGTCAAAATCCATTCCAAGGCGAGTTTACTATATTTGGTGGATTGGAGGAATGCTTAAGATTTTTGGAAAATTTTAATTATTCTGACAGTGGTAAGTGTTTTGAAACATTTGCTTTTTATAAAATTGTGTTTGTTTAATTACGAATTAGAAAATAAGTTAAAACATGCATAGGTACCAATGTAATATATTACTTATTTAAAAGTGTATATTTGTATTTTGAAAATACTTCATCATACCTAAATACTTTTATAAAATAGTACAATAAATAATATTGGTTTGTACACAATTATACATCATTTTTAAATTAATCTGCTTTTGATTATGTATAATGGTAACAATTATGGGATTATTTGTAAATAATAATATATTTTTAATGATCTATTTTTATTCTTCTTAAAAATTCATTAAAATATATATTTAAAACAATAAAAAGTGCATATAACAAAGATTGACATTTTGGTATATCTCAAAGTAAATATTTACTATTTGAACTTAATTTTTGTTTAGCATACTATTTTACAATTATTGATAACCTTAATTTTTATTAAACTTTGACAGAAATTAATTTTTTTCGGATTCAAATTTTTTTTAAGTTTTTTGTAAATGTTAAATAATGGTATGTTACCTTTTGGGTTTTATGAATAGTGTAGAACACATATTGACTTATATATTGTATTACTACGGTAAGTAAAAGTTTAAAAATGTGAATGTGACTGAATAATTACAATTTGTAACTATAGTTATAGTTACTTAAATTATATACATTTACAACATTATACATTTATACATATTTATACGTAACATTGTTGTGCTGTATAAAAATCTTGTTTCTGTATAAATAGTAAAACTATTAAATAATTAAGGACTTAACTACTTAAAGTAACTAATTCGTAATATGATTATTATGAGCGCTGAATTGAATACCTTTGATAATATGTCTGTAATTGAATAGGTGCCTACTTATATATCTGCTCATATAAATCTGTTTATATAAACACTTATAATATCTATTTAATTAAAAATGTTTCATAGCTTATTGATAGGTACTTTGTGCTGATAATATTATTTATTCTAGTTTAATTTTTGGCTGATTGTTTTATAGGCATTTTAATTTATCATTGAAATTGTCAATAATTTTTAAACTATAGTTTTTATGTTTGATAAATGATTGTACTTGAAATTTTTTTTTCAATGTTACATTCTATACATTATACAATTCCTATAATATTACTATATTAAGTAAGTCATATAATGATAATTATTCATAAAAAAAACATCTTATGATGTAGATTAATTGGGACTAAATTTGTATTAACTAATATTCTACACATTTTTAAATGAAAATACTACACTTAACTAAGTAAATATTAAATACATAAGTGTAATGACAGTTTAAAGAGAATTTTGTTGTTGTTGATAATCCATACATAATTTTATACTAGGTAATTAGGTATTAGGTATTTACAGTACAAATTAACTGTAATAAAAAAAAAAATAATCAATGATTACATATTTGGCTTTTTGATAGGTAGTGAAATGACACAATCACTTATAAATATTGATTCAAATTGATAATAGTTAAATACTATACTAATTATAGTTTATAATGTACATACAATTTAAAATGCTTAATGGATTGTTTACAAATTCAAATAGGTATTTGATAAAATATTGTTAATGTTGAAGTCTTAAAAGATATTTTGCACAAACTTATGTGGTTAGTAGTTATTGTTTTCTTTTTATTGATTTTAACACCAATAAATGCCGAAAGAAAGATAAATAATTGTGAAAAAATATTTTTGTGTTTTCAGATATTGAGTATTTAAAAACGACATTACCACCTACAATTGAACAATCATTTTTTGGATATTTAAAGGAATTGACTGCTAAAGATGTGAAATTATATGCTATTGATGAAGGTTCAGTTGTGTTTCCAAGGTAATTGAAAAGAAAATTTACATTTTATTTATTACTCAAGTGTTCAGATTAAACAGGTTTTAGTTACGTAAATAATAAATAATAATTTTTTTATACTGTATAGGTACTTATTATATTGTATAATGTTAATTCGGGTCATTGATGTCAAAATACTAAATAGGCATTTAATTTAAAATTTTTTATATGATTCATTTTCTTGTGACTTAACTTTTTTTTGCATGAAGATTCTTTTGGGTATTTTTTTACTCAACCACTACTAGTACATTTATTCTGAGTACCACTTAATTGTGATCATTGGATATTAAAATGTATTTTCTAAAATCCAATCAACATTTATGTCATCGCTATTATTTGATAGAGTTAACCTTTAAATGGAAACAGAACACGTGTCTATCTACGTAATTACTTAAAGGTTGCACCTTCTGCTTTATATTATACTTTGTATTATATTTTCATTGGTCTAATAAGAATTGTTTAAATTTGTTTTTTATGTTTTAGAGTACATTATTAAATTAGTATTTTATTTTCAGAGTGCCTTTAATTCGAGTCGAAGGACCTTTAATTGTTGTTCAACTTCTTGAAACAACTTTATTAACATTGGTCAACTTCTCTAGGTATTGACTATTAATAAAATGTATAAATTTAATATTTAATAATATTTTTTAAATTGTTTAGTTTAATGGCAACAAATGCAGCTCGATACAGAATGGCAGCAGGTGATAATGTATCACTATTAGAATTTGGCTTAAGGCGAGCCCAAGGTCCTGATGGCGGTTTGTCTGCTTCCAAGTATGCATACATTGGTATGTAATTTTAACTTTAATAACAAAAAATAGTCATGCATTATCAAGTATTACAATCACAATTTGCTGGTGTACTGAGTACTGGTTGAACTTGGTTATTGATTGCGATACAACTCATGTCAGGCAGTGACTGGTACCAAGTGAATTATGGCTAGATACGGATTTTATTACTCACCAGTAATCAACACTAAACTTGAACCTAAACTTATATTGTTTTGTGTAATTTTATCACGAATACCTTTAATAAATGACTTATAAAAAACTTTAATTTTAATTTTCTGACAGGTTATAAATTACTTTATGAGCTTTTATACATTTTTGTAGCCATAAATAATAGTTGTATAATTTTTAATATGACCTTTTTTTTATATATATATTTATACTAGCTGACCCCGTGCACCTCGTTGCCCATTAAAAATACCTACTCTATATGTATTTTAGTGATTTTATTAATCTCTAAACCTTTTTTAACCTAAATTTGTTAAAAAATTAAAAAAGCAAAAAAGCATTTTTAATGGTTCAATTCGTTGTGTTGATCGTATAGAGATTGTAATGCAGCGACAATTTCTCATCTCGTGCCCGCATTGTGGGTACAACGTTGGTCGATTTGGTCATCGGTGTTCCCCATGAAATATATTTGTAGATATTTAGGTTCCATATCTGGCAGGGGTAATAATGATCCAGCTCGATGATAGATTTGACCTTGCACCTTGAATGTTGGCATGTAATTATCCCTCACGACATTCGTTGCCCCAAATGAAGTCATTTGGAAACACGAATTGTAACGACGGATATTTGTTAAAAAATGTTTCGAAATGCTCGTATCGCCTGCCACCAACGTTGATAATGGTTCGGGTGGTGCATGCAAGGCTGGCAAATTTACCTTACCCCGAGCACAGCACATTCCTGGTGCTTCATTCTTAAACTTAAATGCTCTACAATAAATGCAGAGTACATCCATTATTCCGATGGCCACGCTTGAGTGTGTGCTGTAATTAATATCGGCATCATAGTGTAGTGCACAAAGGTTCAATTCGGTGGTTCGTCTGGATCGAGCACCCATTACTCGCATGGTCCCCAATCTTGCATCTCGGTGCTCATCTGTCTCCCCGGGACTGCCGTTCTCGGTTGGTCCTCAATCTGGCTCTTTGCTCGTCAGTCTCCGATGAGCGGGCCCGGGACTGCCGTTCTCGGTTGGTCCTCAATCTGGCTTCTCTTTGCTCGTCAGTCTCCGATGAGCGGGCCCGGGACTGCCGTTCTCGGTTGGTCCTCAATCTGGCTTCTCTTTGCCCGTCTGTTTCCGCGGCTCGTGTTTCCCGCTTCTTGAGTGCTTGAACTGCGGGACTATTTATCGATCGTTTGTTGTTGGGCATAAAAAATTAACTTTTAATAGTTGCAATTCTTATAATAGTTGCAATTGAATTCAGTTATATTGAAATAAATAATAATAATTATTATGAAATCTTGGTAACCTTGGCAACCTTGGTAACCATGGTAATATGGACACACACACACACATACATTCATTTTTATATATATATTTATATATATTTCAAGTATATAATTGGGTTGTTTAAATAAATAAATTTTTTTAGATTCATACTAAAGCTTGTGTATTTGTAATATTAAACAATAATCAGAATAAGAATAAAATACAATGATATCATTAAAAAATAAATAAATGTATCTTGAATTTAGGTGAGTAATATTAAATATAAACAGTAAACCCACTATGTAAATGTATCTTCATTAGTGTTGAAAAGTTATATTATTAGACAATATATTGTAGCAAAAAATAGTAAAAAATAGTATATTATCTTAGTTATTAGTTTTGAAATGTTTGTAAGTCTTTTAATTAACTTATATAGTGTGAAAGAAAATGAAGAAACTTATTTACATATCATTGCAATTAAAATTAAATTAATGCTTTTGTTATTTCACAAATAACATATTTTATTGAATGATTGCCAGTGTTCTCATTGATGACTTTGTATGACAGATAGATTAATAAATAATGACCTTAAGGTCTTAATTTTAACATAAACTAAGCTAATTTTATAATGTTGTAATGATGTTAAAAGAAACATTTTTTTTTTTTAATCACTGTACCACTCACATAGAATGAGTATAATTTTTTAACTTCTCTGTTATATTAAAATATTTTACCTAAATGTATTTAATTTATTATATTTTTTTGAATGCAATTATATATTATTGCCTCCTATAGTAGTTTTCAGGAAAAGTGACGTGACTGGTGGACATTTTGACGCAGGGGCTCTAAAACATGTGTCAAACAAAGCGTGGAAAATTTAAAATAATTATTTATTTGTGTATATAATTACCCCTGTTGTCGACCGGCGAATATGTTGATAACCATTGTTTTTCAGAAATATCATCACCAGCTGCACTACTGTCGAGGGCCACTTTTCCTGAAAACTACTATACTTATAATATCCCAACATACTAATATTTGCTCTGAGATGATAACTTGATACCTGATCTTTATTGTGCACTTCATATTTTTCATTGAGTTTCATTAGTATCAGTTGCTTAATATTAGGATTAATAATCACTGTATACAATAAAAAAAAAAACATTGATCCACTCAGGATCTAAAAAAATACTGAATAATTTGCTGCAGCAATACTACTTATGACTTTTAATAAAATACATGATACGAATATTATTTCTGTATTATTCAATATTTTTAATTTCAATCCAACTAAAGTTAATTTTGTGTATTTTATATTTTTTTCAAATACTCATGTTCAGGTGGTGATTATTTTTTGGTCTTAAAATAAACATTGTTTAATTTATTCGATTGCTGTAATATTAATATTTAATTCTGATAATATACTAAAAAATTGTCATAAAATACTTAATTACCCATTGTGAACTGTTTTGATTATTTAATGTTGGGAATCTTGGTAATGACAATAAAAACAAAGTAACTAATAATGACTTATTTTGTACACAATAATTTTATTATTAATAAATAATAATAACACCAATAAATTATATATAGCAGTATGCTTAATGTTTATAGAAATAGTATAAATAGAAGATCCTCATAAAAATTGATAAGTAAAGGTTTTGAAAATATATTTTATTTCCATAGGTGCAACTAGGGACATTTTTCTGGGGTCCTAAAATTGTATCAGCTGCACTAACCCTCATAATTGATATTTTAAACTAATATATTATTAAAAAAAACTGGGTGGTATGGATAGAACTAGAGTGAGGGGGTTAAGGCTTTGTTTATATCTGAGTAGGTACCTAACCTTGTATTCCAATACTAATCTTTGTTATCTAAAGCTACTTAACAAGAAATTCTGAAATAACATTGTCATGAATTGTATAAATCTGAAATTGAAAAGGCAAAATATTTTTTATTTTATTCACTTATTTTAAAAATAGTTAATTTTTTTAGGTATAATTAAGGTTAATTTTATGTGAAGGTAATTTAAGTTTGTTGATTAAACTATTAATGTCTGATGTGCATTAAAAGAAAACGATCATTACTTGTATTTTAACTTAACTTAAACTTTTATCAAATTGATAATTTTTTAGAGAGTTTTACGTTATGAATCACGTTTTGAAGCAGAAAATTTGCTTTAATATTCATCATTAAGGGTAATTTCTGTTAGAAAATTTCTCAGTACTATTCATAATAATTGGCAAAAATAAAAAAATATGAATTATAACCCAATACTGTTTGTATTTTATTATTTGTTTGATTCATAACAGAATAATAATACAGGGAAAAAACCAGTAGAGTCACTTTTTTTACAATTATTGTACAAACTTAAAAAACATCACCTCATGTTTAGACTAATTTTATGCCATAAATGTATCATCATCTTGTTATGGTATTTGACGTACCAATTAGATATAACTAAATATTGACTTACAAGTTATATGTTATGTTTTTTCAAAAAATTAGATAACCTACTAAAAAATTTGAATAATAATATTAAATTATTAACTAGGAATAGATGCTGATTAATTCATTTCCTTTGATCAGAATTGTTTTTCATAAATAATGATTTATTATTGAATTTCAATTTGACCTATCTATTACTGTGACTTATTTAATGACGAGGTACACTTGAAACTTACCATAGCATAGCGAGTTTCCCAGCTTTTCTCTTATTCATATTATAATTTATATTCTTATTAAAAATAAAATAATAATGTAATATTGTATAACATTATAAGTAATTTTTTTTATACTTTTATTCTTTAGGAGGATTTGATGGAACAAGTAATTTACTTGCTGGAAAAATGTTCAATATACCAGTTAAAGGAACTCATGCTCATGCTTATATAACATCATTTTCTAATCCTAGTGAATTGAAAACCAAGGTACTAAAATATAGTTAAAATTATTTAAACTATACCCATTTTGAATATGGTTCTAAAATTTAGTTTCATATTAAAAAATATAAAAAAATAATAATTGTAGGTTAACTAAAAAATAAATGACTTCTTCTATAACTGTAGTATCAATGATGAATTGGTTGAATAAAAAAATAATAATATGGGAAATTAAGTATTTTATAATTTAGTATTTATATAATACAGTTTTTCTATTTTATAAATATTTTTTAAATCATAAACCACTGCCCTACACTTCTTAAAAAAATTTGGACAGCTTCTGCTTATTTTTTTACCTTATAATTTTAAAGATAATTTGAGAAAATCAAAAAATTATGTTTTTTTAGTATCTAAAGTTTTTATTTTTAAAGTTGCTCTATGAAACTTTTTTAAGCATTGCTCCTACCATTTGCTCAGTCTAAATAAAATTTTTATTTTCAACATATTGGAAAGCAATTTTAAGTGTAATATACTTATTTATTATATTATGTTCTGATTTTTTTTTATAGACATTAATTAATTTGAATAATGGCAAAGAACAAGATTTGATTGACTTGACTTTATCATGGCGTACTACATTATCAAACCTTTTACACATATCTGAAAGCCAAGCATCTGATGGAGAACTGGCTGCTCTTGTTTCATTTGCAATTGCTTTTCCAGAAGGTTTTGTAGCACTCATAGACACTTATGATGTAAACAAGTGAGTTATTGTGATTTTTACAAAAAGTGTTAGGTGGTTCATATAATAGACCATTGCCAGTTTAATTTGATTTTTTTGCTTTAAATGCAACTTTTGGGATACTTAAAGGTATGCAAATACTGTGCATTTGTATTTTTTTACGATTGATAATTAACATACATCATATATGTATATATAATAGTATATAAATACTACATATTTTATAACAATCTTAATTTAAGCCTATATTTTTGTTTGTGCTTTTATATTTACATATTATTCAAATTGTTGGCATGTCTATTTCTGTTCCTATTAATTGAATTTATAAAGTAATATGGTTAAAGCTCTTAAATATTCCAAAAGTTAGGTCTTTCAATAATTACAAAAAATTACTGTGTTGAAATAAAATAAATCGTTTAAAATTCTTAGTTATATGGGAAATATTATAATGTTATAAAAGTTTAGATTACATGTTAGAATTTTAGGATTACATATATAAGAAAAAGTTTATCATTGAGCGTTTCAGCAAATTTCAAATTTTCCTTTTCCTTTAAAATTTTCAAAAATAACAATCATAAAAAATCAAACCTACAAAAAATAGTCAGTATTTTTTTCTGTTCTAAATATTACAGGTGGCATTTCTTAGGACCAAAAGAACTACCTGTCATTTCAAGTTTTGGGTAAGAATTCCCATTATCCATTATTCGCATGTGTTTGACCTTGGGAGAAACGCTGATTGCTTTTTATGTGTTTGTTAACTCAAAATTTAATAATAATATTAAACTTATATTCCATATCCATACTTCACTCTATATCCATTACAATTTTTACATTTACAGCATGTAAAAATCCACAAATCATTTTTGGTCATAAACGCATGCTTGATTAGGTTCAATGGTTCGCACTGGTTTAATATAATAACTATTCAAATATATAGTTATAGACTATAGTCATTAGAATTAGATATTAATTAATATAATAGTTCACATACTTGTGATGTTTTAAGTTATTTTTCTCTTTTTAGAAGTGGAATTTTGAACTTCTGTGCTGTAGCCTTGGCATTAAATGATCTTGGATATAAAGCTATCGGTGTTAGAATTGATAGTGGTGATTTAGCCTATTTGTCCAACAAATCTCGTGAAACTTTTGTTAAAGTTGCAAAAGAGTAAGTAAAATTAGGTTATAAAAAGGAAGAAAAATGAAAAAATAAATTCTTATGTTAAAATTGTATAGGTATAATATACCTTGGTTTGCTAATTTAACAATAATTGCATCAAATGATATCAACGAAGAAACTATTTGGAGTTTAAACGATCAAAAACATAGTATTGACTGTTTTGGAATTGGAACACATCTAGGTAATTAAGAAATATATTTTATAACATTTCAAATAATAATGCACCACATTTTTTGAATATAGTTACGTGCCAAAGGCAACCAGCTCTGGGTTGTGTGTATAAATTAGTTGAAGTAAATGGTACACCACGAATTAAATTAAGCCAAGATGGTAGCAAAATTACGATGCCTGGTAAAAAGGATGCTTTTCGGTTGTATGGTGCAGATGGTATGTAAATTAAGAATTAATGTTTGAATGATTTATTTATATTTTAATTATTTATAGGATTTGCCTTGATAGACTTATTGAAAAAGTCTGTTGAAGATCCACCAATAGCCAACACAAAACTTCTTTGCAGACATCCATTTGATCAAAAGAAACGAGCATTTGTTGTACCATCAGAAATAAAACCTTTATACAAAGTAAAACTTAGATTCATAGTCATAAATAATAATTTTTTTGTTTATTTGTTTATATTTGTTTATTATATACATCTAGGTTTATTGGGAAAATGGACATATAATGCAACGACTACCAGAGTTAAAAGAAGTCCGAGAACATGTCAAAGAATCATTAAGAACAATACGTCCAGACATTAAAAGAAATCTGAATCCTACTCCGTATAAAGTAAGTTATTTCTAAAATACTTAAAATATTTAAATGTATAATAATATATTTATCTTTAAAAAAATAGGTATCTGTGTCAGATGATCTATATGAGTTTATGCATGAACTATGGATGCAAAACACTCCAATTGGAGAATTGTCTTGATGTGATGTTTAATCCAAAACGACCAACAGTTATCAGCTGATAAAATGAATTTCAAAGTTATCTCAACAACACGCTTGAATGTGCACTTCAATTATACACAAGCTTTAAGTTGTTTGACTAAAAGTGAATTCATTTTGAGATTAAGGAATGAACAATTTTTAACAATTTCTATATAAATAATAAAACTATAAATGTATTTAACATTTAGGTTCCAATGTATTCGTTACATTTGAGCACGAAAGATATATTTTGGTTATCTAGTAGTGATCACAGTTTAAAATACTCCAACTAAATTCAAAATGAAATCATTAATTTTATTTTGTTATTTTTGTGTTTTTTTATTCAACATATCACAATAATAATGCGACAGAAATGAACAAACAAATCAAACAATTTCTAGTCTTGACAATAATAATTTATATATGTACTTAATGCAATTTTTTTTTTTGTTTATTTTAATAATATTACCAGCGTGTATAGCATTCCTTTTTTGTTTTAATTTTATTATTTTTGTGTTCACCATTTTTATGTTGTTAAAAATAATGAAATAATGTTGTTAACACTTTATTTAAGTTTGTTTAGCTAAATAATGTATTTAGATGTTTAGGAAATACAAAAGTTAATTTTTGTAATTTTCAAAATGTTTATTTTTTTACTTGTGTGATTTTGTTGAATATTTTAAAGTAATACATATTATACATTTTTGGGGTATTTTAGGTATTTAAATGTTGTATTTTTGAGAGACAGAGAGAGCTTATACGTTGTTAATGTTTGAATCGTAGAATAATTACACGTTTATATTTAGTATCTCATCAGTGTTTATTATTATCTTAACTTAAAACAACATTTCTATAATAATTCCATCCTATACCTATGTTTGAATATGTTTCCGAAATACTCCAGGAACATAATTTCATAATAATTGTTGTCTTAAATCTGAATGTTAATATGTACGGAGATGATTCATTTAACACAAGACACAAATTATTTCAGATGCTGATGTTTCTGAAAATATTTCTTTTAAGTACCTACAAAATAATTTAATTTTACACTTTAGAACGACAACATAACATACATAACTTGGAGTATTTCGATCTTTAAAAGTCAAATATTGGACAAGTGAATTATAAGTTATAAGTATTTAAAATTTCGACAAGCAGAGTAGTAAACCAACATTTTGTGGGGTGAGTGGGTGACCATGTACGACTCCACTTTGTAAACTAATCAGTCAAAATGTCTTAATTTCAACTTAATACATCTATAAAAAAAAAAATTGTTTTGGTCACAAATATGAAAAACAACTTAAAAGGAACATTTTAAAACAAAAATGTCAAATGTTTATAAAAGCTCAATTAAATTATTTTGAAAATTTCGAGTACATGTTAATTAATTTTTGAGTTCCACCAACAAAACAAAATCTATCTTGTCAAAAACTGGTGCTACATAAAAATTCATACTAATAATAACTTTAAGATTTTTATTTTTAATTGAATATATTACAAATTTGTTTGTGACCTTTATAATTTAAAACATTAAGTCTTATCACTAAAAACTATAAATTTATTTATCTCGCTAAAATTCAAACTAAAAGCATAACACAAAATTTGATACTTATTTTCTTGACTTATAAATACATTTATTGCTTTTACATTTTAAAAAATCCACGAGAATTTCAAAAATAATAATCAATTTAAACGATCTTATAACTAATATCAGTAATATCGAGTATAATGAGTAATGAAAAAATAAAACAATTTTTTAAATATTTATTTATTTTCTGTGTAAAGATAGAATATAATATATAAAAATGTCTTGAAAAAAATGAAAATCACAACATTCAATTCTTTAAAATGCATTGTTTATCTATTTACATCAATGTAGTTAATTTGAAAAAAAAGTTTTTTTAATTGTGATTTCCACTTTTAATTATAAGTTAGTAGTTAAAATGATAATACAAATAAATACAAAAAACCAATATATAAATTAGGTTATAAATGTGATAAATAATAATAAAGCTATAATTATAAATATTATTGTTGTATAAACTATATCGATGAATAAATAAATAAAAGAGTACCGTTAAATTTTAATGATCATCAGTAATAATTCAAATAAAAAAAGAACCATAATTATACTTAATATAATAATATTAGTATTTTTTTTCTTTTTTATAAAATTATCACAATCAATTTGTTCCAAATAATTTATTAATCATTAGAGGAATTTATAAAGTTAAACATAGTTACTTTATTAATTAGTTCATAAATATTTTGTAAAAAAACGGATTAATATTAATGTAAAAAATATGAGCACTATTTATAGTGATGAGCAGGACATAATGTTAATTATATTATACGGTTTAAACATTAATATGTACGAATCAAATAGTTCTACGACAATTTCAGACCACATAATACATTTATTAATCACTTATTATTTCATTATATGTAATACAGCTTTGCAATAAAATAATCTAGTTTTACTCAATATTATTGGTATAAATGTATACATTGAATGATGAAATTAGTTTTTAAATAGTGAATGTTAACATTAAAATAAATAAAAAGATTATTTTTCACTCCTAATTCTATTTAAATAAATGCTGAATAAATTCAAGATTTTAAGTTGAACTCAACAAGTGAGTAAATGTTTAAAATTTACCCAGAAGCTTCAATAACAACTGTATTAAGACCTTTTGGTCCAATTTTTGTCTTAAACTGTTCAGGTATTGGATATTCAGAATAATCTCCATCTGCTTTAGGGACCATAACGTTCAATTCGGATGATTTGGATGTAACAATTTCAGTAGTCAAAGAATCTTTGCTTAAATACATTTGGCAGCCATCTGTTTTGTCAATAGTAATTGTTGGCACTTTACCCAATACTTGCATTTGAACTGACTGACAGTTAATAAACTCAGCAGATGAGACTAATGATTCAAATACCACAGATGATTTTTTACAAGAATCCATAACGATTGAATTGATTTTATTTTTTACTGTGATTGTGGAATTTACACACTTGAATATGTACACTACATTATTCATTTCAGCACCATCAACCACAAGGTTAGTATTGTTCTTTTGGTTTTCGACAAGCCACTTTTTACCATCACGAGCAAAAACTGGAGGTTTTTCAACAGCTGGTTTAGGTGCTGATACACCTGAGGAATTACCAATTACAGCAGGGGCTGGTCCACTGGCTCTCATACTGGGATTTTTGTGGGTTTGCATATCAGAAGATACTTTTTTCAAGCCTTAAAAAAACCGTATTATTGATAAATAAACAAAACTTAATAATAGTGATATTTACTTTTAGTGACATCAGCACCGCGATTGATTTCTGCAAATAAGGCTGAACGGTTAGTAGCATCTGGATCAGCAGGGGCTAAACTTAAATCATCCATTGGCGGCAATCCGCATGGTGGTGGTGGGGGTGGTGGACCTCCGGATGGTTTTGTTCCAACTTTTGCCCAAACCAATCCAGTTGTATGGTGTTGTTTGACATATGCCTGTAGATCAACTAAAAGTTGGACCCAAGTTCTTGCCCACTCAACATGAGTTTTGTTCCTAAGTTAGGATTTTCAGATATTAAATACTAGGTTATTATTACTAATTAACTGAACAAATATGTGGCAAATACTTTTCTTTCCATTCTTTAAGCACTCGGTTTGTGTAAAATTGACCAGTATCATTGCTTTCTTTCACGTAAGGAGCCGGGGTAGGAGACTAAAAATTAAAACAAAAATATAAAAATTTAGAAATTACAAGTTATAATACAAACTGTTCAAAACGATTCATTAGATTTTAAAAAATCATAATTATTGAAAAAAATTTGAGTTATTACAACAATTTAGAATAAGTTTTTAATGTTAGCAATTGGCTTAAGTTTTTGTTACAATGTTTAATGTGGCCACCATTATTCACACAGTGCATATCTAAGTAAAAGCCAAATTCCTCATAAATCTGTTGAAGCATGTAAGCATCCATAATGCAACTTTTAAGTCTTCAGTTTATCAATATCTGTCAGAAGGGGAATCTATATAAACATTGCCTTTATGTTAATTCAAAGAAAACAATGTTTGTACAAAGGAAAGTATTCCTTAAAAATGGTTTTACAAAAATACATAATATATGTAATTTAGGATACAGACTTACATTATTTATTTTACTATTGGACCATTTTTTACAAATTATAAATTTTGATGGATAAATATTAATAAATTCAAAATTCAAAAGTGGGTAAGTGGCTGTCGCTCTGCTGTGCAGTAGGTCACAAGTTGGTCACTGTTTAATGGATGGTATTAAATTTATAGATATAATAAGATATAATATAATTGTAAACGAAAAATGATTCTGAGCTGTTAGTGGTTTGTCAGTGTAGATATTTTATATTGTTATTACTTATTAAATTGAATTAATATTATAAAATTAGAACAAAATAACTATAAAAACTGTGTTCTTATATTTTTAAGATCTTTTGGTTACAAAAATTAATTAACCTACTTACGTGGAACAATGTTTTAAATTGTCAATCCTTAGTTTTAAAAGTTGAACATTTTATAAATTTTTAACTACAAAATCATTTTTAAATTTTAAATTTGATAAATGTTGTCAAAAATCCAACTTTAAATGTTTATAAAAAAAAATTGTGCCCATGTATTTTTAATATTTTTTAACTACTATTGTAGTAATATATCAGGAGTCTTGTATTCAATTTTTAAGCTTTTTGACTCAAAGAGTAAAATTGTATTCACATTTATATGAAAAAAAAAAAAACTAAATAATTGTAAACAGAATATGTCTGTAAGCAACTCAAAATGAGTCAAAATATTTTTAAAATTGTATTAAGTATAGGAATTGATAAAATAAACATATGATATAAATTTCAAAAATCTACAGCACTTGTTTTAGAGTTACACTAAAAACTGCAATCTATATTGCATAAAAATTTCCATTTTTTCATGCGTTTTTGAAAACTATTAGGAATCTTAAATTTTGACCTTCCGAATGCACCAACTAGATTCATTTTCTCGTCGAACAAGATATTGTTGAAGAAATTTGAAGCAGTTTTACTGTCCCAAACGGTGTTGACAGACAAAAAATAAAAAATAAAAAGACATACATCATTGTAAAATCAAACACTCTGCTAAAATATTGTAGACTAAGTCCAGAGAACAAGTAATGGGAATACATTGGACATTAATAACAAAAACTTAATGTAATTGCTAACCTTTAAAACTTATCTTAACTTGAAAATAGTAACTACATATATTTTACAATAAATAGGATTTTTTAAATCAGATGAATCAATTCGGAATGTACAGTGAATTACTAACCACAGCAACCCAACCTAATGCAGGTATACTTTCACTGATAGCACTGAGATGATTGAAAAATGGAGACCCACGATTTTTCTCTCTTAGTGTTTGGATCTCTTGAATTTTAGTACTTGTAGGATGTAATAGCTTTTGCTTTTCACTGTCACTTGGTGCACTATGTTCACTGGCATATTTGATGAATTGAAACTCAGCTCTAAAAAATTAAATGATTATTATTATTATAACTCAGTGCGCACAATTTTTTTTTTTTTTTTTTTAAATAATATTAATATAACTTACTGAAAAGCACTAAGGACAAGTGCAGCCTGAGTGGCTACATCACCACCAATTTGATTGGACAATTGGACAAAAGTGGTCAAAGGACCATTAATTAGATCCTCAAACCCTTGTACACTCATGATGAAAGATTAAATACTAAAAAAAAAATATAGAGGTATAGATAAAAAATTACACGTCATATTATGCATTTTAGTCTAGTACTATCACAAAATGTGTGTAGGTGTGTATAATAGAAGAGGTATCTAAAAATAGTAGAATGTGTATCCATATGTCTTATGACCTAGATTGGGGTTTAAAAAATAACATGTTATTATATAATTTGATTATTTAATTATATACAGACATTTACCTACATTCTAGGACTGTCTACCTAATCAAATTTAGTTTAGAACTTAATATTAATTAATTTGCGTTATATGAATTCTTTAGCTTTAGTTATAATAATTATATATTAGATCTATATAGTATATTATATGATTATTTTAATCTTTTATCAATAGAATAATATAGTCTTTATGTGTCTTAGCCTATGTGAAATGTATTATACATAAAAATAAGGACTTTGGGATATTTGCATATGTAACACAAATAGAAGAATTCAAATATGCGGATATTTAAAAAAAATAGGTACCTAAAGCTTAAGTTACTCCCAAGGTACACTTAGAAAAATTGTTCAAATATGATGAATTCATTGCTATCAAATTTAATATTAGGTACAACAAAGGTAAACACTAAGGTACCTAAATAATAATTAATAATACAAGACAATATAATAATTATATTCTATGGAAACCTAGTTTTTATTTTGAAAAAAATATCTAAAATTAAACAGAAGTGGGCCACATAAAACTTCTTGGCAAGTCATCTTAAATGTTGATGAATAATATTACCTACTTGTATAAATTAAATAAATACATTTTTATTTTTATTAATTTTAATTTACTTATTTTATATATCTATCGCTGGTGGCCTTTACGTGTTATAAATTATAATATATTATTATTGAAACTCATTAGGTAAATTTCATAATAGTAAGATAGAAAAAATGTATTTTTAAACTTCCAAGTTAAAAATATAATTTATAAACAGATTCATTACAAATTATTGTAAATAAGTTATTATTTATTATGTATTTAATGAGCGTAACTAACCTGTTAAAAACTTGAAAATAATAACTGCATATTTTTTAAGCAAACGAAAACCAGGAAAATATAAATGACATAATGTGATTCGTGTCTTATTATAGATAGATATTCTATTAAGTCAGTTGTTTTTTGTTTATAAAAATTGGACAATAAAAATGTATTAAACACCGATGCACCATTAAATAATGGAAGGTACTGAATTATGTTGACCTCAATAAAATATCATACATACCTACTCAACTATGAAAACATTATTTCAATCAAAATATTTTCATAAAAATTAGGTTTTGTTCATTAAACATAATAATTAATAATTTTTAAATACCTATAAAGCTAGGTAAGCCAGGTATGTAAGCTATTAGACACAGCATGAATAAATGAAAAATAAATTGTACCTATACTTAATATTGTTTTGTTAATAATTTTCTTTATTTTATGACTTAAACCTGGAGTTTTATTTTTCTTTACAAAAATTGTCATCTGATTATTCTGATTAGTCACAATTTTTACAAAGAAATAATTAATCATACAGGATTTTGATTTTCCTATTTAATAATTGTACTAATTGACTGCTGATACATAGCAATATGCTGTAAGCCACTGAGGTCTAAGCCCTAAATTCATTCAAATGCGGGAGCTGAAATAGTAACACTACTTAGTAGTTTGGATAACAACCTAAATAATATAGTACAACTAATCGGTGGAACAATATTATATAGGTAATGTTAAGACAAGCATAGATAGATATGTAGTCGTCAAATTCGAGCGTAATAATGTTAATGTATTCGCATCCATATTACCATTATATTATCAAAAATATTCGAATTGATGACTCACCTGGGCAGTGACTATAGTGAGAACAATATTATATCGATGATGCAGAACCGACCGGCTTCACCTAGGACGATCAGCGATCATAGACTGATGAGAAGCTAGTGAATGTCCAATGACTGATACCCGTGGAGCGAATACAGCAAGAAAGGGAAAACGAAATACTAATTACTAATAAGGTAAAAAAGTTACCCTATACGAGCGACAATACGAATATCACTATTATTATTATTTATGAAAGTATCGACTGCGAAGTGCGAGGCCGAAGAGCTGCTACGGCTAGAGGTAGGCGTAAGCGCTAGCTAGTAGCTAGACAGTAGCTACGTTATCTGTCACGATTCGCCGAATCACGAAATTCATCGCGAATTAGCCGACTGGTGTTGCCAACATGACACGGCCGAGAAGTGGGAAGATGTTTTATGAAAACGAAAGCTGGTAAGCTGGTAATAAACTGTTATGACCATCGTCCATCACTAAATACCATAAACCTATAATAGTTGAGTAGTATGATCACAGGACAATATCATGATCATTGATCACCGATCATCTCCATGACAGAATACAGAATACCTATATCTAATTTCTATACTTCTATTATATAATGACCATATATTATTAATTATTAAATTGTATTTTAACAAAAATTAATAAAACCCTGTACCTATGAAATGTTAATACTTGATACTTGTCAGTTGTCACTTGATATGTCTTCTTTCCACTAAACACTTTGTCATAATTACATTTTAATTTTGAATACCTACCTATTTGTGAATTTATGTAACTAAATCACTCATGTATATTATATTTTAGTACCTAGATAGGTACTAAAACCTCTTTTAGTTTACATATTTTATTTAAGTAGGAGAAGCCAGTAAGCCACACGGCACACATAGTCGGTAGTCAGTGTTTGGAAAGAACGTCGTTCATGAACGCACGTTCACGCGTTCACGTTCATATGTAGTGAACGATACGTGAACGTCACTCGTTTTTTGCTAATAGAACGTGAACGTGAACGACGTTTATATTTTTAATGAATTTGATCAATTTTTAAGACGTTCAATTTATTTACCATTTAATAAATATTATATTATGTATAAAATAATTAATTATATTATAATAATAATATTTTCATTTTTCCCATTATAATTCCTACAATATTTGTTTAATTGCAAAATATATAAATTAAATACGTGAAATTCCAGTGTCCCCGGCTAGAAATACAACAATAATGTTATGATTTCCATGAATTTGTAATAAACCTAATCGGTTTATCATGAATAGGTAAAGTGTATATCTATTATGGTATAATAGATATACGTTTATGGGTTTTTAATTTTTATATTGACTGCAGGCTAACGATTCATAAAAAAAAAAATTAAATGAACGCGACCCAATGAACGCGTTCGTTTTTTAAAAGAACGTGAACGTGAACGCGTTCGTTTAAAAAAACACGAACGTGAACTTGAACGAGTTCCTTTTTAACGACTGAACGTGAACGTGAACGAGTTCATTTTTTTAGTGAACGTTCCGAACACTGTCGGTAGTCGATAGGTAGCCACATCTCAGATGTCACATTAATGTGACAATTTGTAACAATAATTGTTACAACTCAAAAGACAAACAGAAAATCTGTTACCTATGTCAACTGCAGTGTCAGTCTGGCTTATGATTCGACATTTGTGCCCCTTGCCTAGTTATTTTTAATGCAACCCAATTCCCCGACAAACCTAAGAAATAATTGAACCGTCTTTTAATAAATAATATTACACTGCAATTAGATATTTTATTTTTAATTATAAATATAAAATAATTTATGATCAACTTAAAAGTTATTTGTTATTATAAACTATTGTTAAAAAAAAACTATAATCCGCAACGCTATACATCTTTTTAGATTCTGAGTGGAGCGATGAATGTATTGATTTTACAATAATGTGTTTTTGTGTGTGTGTCATCACGCTCTTCAACTTTTTGGGTACCATAGTAGGGGTACCTTTGATTTTGTGGGGCTACACTTTGATAAACTTATATTTTTACTCACCAGATTACCATGAAAATTTAATTTTTTTTCATATAATTTTTTATGAGAAGTTCAAATTTTTCCGTACGTACAAATTCTCATCGAACGATTTTCTTATTTTGTTGTAAATCAAAAACAAATAACCGTGATAGGTCATGGGTACTTAAAATGTTCATCAAATGTTTATTTTATCATTTTCTATATATGAAATGTTCTAAAATATTTTGATTCGTTTTGAGCTATTTATACTTTATAGAATTTTTACATCTTCAATTTATTTTAGTTTTTTCTATGATTTTCGACAAAATTGTTTTCCAGTGTTTTCTAGTTGCGGTCAAAATCAAAAAGGTTACATACTGGTTGAGGTCACCCCTCAAAAAGGTTTATACTCATATACCTAATAATTATAATATTGTAAAATAATGTACTAACCAACATTTTCCTTCCCATTTATATCAAACATATAACAGACTTAGGACTGTCTACAAGCTTATTTATTGTGTAGTTATGGTTAAATATGCCGATACTTGGTTTATGTTTAAATTAAGTGGTTGAATAATTAATATTAAATTATCGTGTATCAAATAATATTTTGTAATATAATATAATGTTGTACAAATAATACTGTTTGATAATAATTAAAAATTAAAAAATTTGTAGGTACAAATTTGAAAGAATTCGACCTCAAATACAGTCAAGACGATTAATTTCACCCTCTTCATAATAGCTTACTTGTTGCGCTAGAGCCTAGAAGATATTCTTTCTCGGTTGAAATCTTATTAGCACGAATCGTTTTTGAACATTTGAACAGTTCATTTTCAAAGAATTATTTGTTTGAATTTCAAATATGACTTCAAGAAATATATAAATATTTGGGTGAGAATGGTAAAACATGCTATCGAGCTTCGAATGAAAACTTTCATATGCGTATTCAGGTATCCGCGACCACAACTCAGATATTACCTACAATTGGCGTGACCGCAACTGTTATATCTGCTTATATCAAAAATCTTCGTGATCGCAACTAGTGTGCAGCCTTTTTTTCTTTGCGACCAAAATCTTAAAAAATCTAAAAAATATAAATGCACAGTTTTTTCAATGAATATTTTTAGTTTAAATTTCGACGAAATTAGATATATTTTATACTTAGATTGTCGGTTAATATTTAAAATGAAATGTTTTCGGAAAAAATCAATTCAATCAACTGTGTTACGAATATTAAAATAAATTAATTTAATAGCAATAATGTCATAAAATATACTTAGTAAAATAGGCTGATAGGACATCTTAGCTCTTAATATTGAAAATATCCAAGGCAATCGCCGTGATATTATGGTAAATATTAAATCGTGGCCAATAGTCAACTGTATTATTATTTATTAGTGATTTTTTGGTATTTTATTTTAATAAGAAACTATTCATAAATTATTAAGCATAATATATGATAATAATATGTAATAGCTAACATATGTACCTATACTTATATTACTATATTATATTTATTAGTACTTACTATAGTCTATGTCACAATCTACAGATAACAATTTATAATATGGTTGTGTATATTTTGATGGTGTTAATCATAATTGTATTAGTCATCGACGTCACTTGATGCGTCTTCGTCCAAAACTATTAGGAAATTAGCATGCAGATGATAGATTATGAGTGCTATGACTAACCGATGGGCTAATAACAGTTTATATATGTATTTTTATTTTGCTTCAAAACAAGGACATCCATCTCCCGCGATTCCGCTTCTGAATCATTGAACGCCCTCTTCCAAATGGGAAAATTCCCCCTAGGACAAAAGATTAAAAGTTAACATATTAAACAATATAGGTATAAAATTGCAAATAAATGAATACGTTTTGTTAAATTAATATACAAATCAATATTTTTTTTTTTTGATCATTTAATATTAAAAATATATAAATACAGTTCTAATAAATTATGGTTATGACTTATGATGACTCATAAATTATTTGAATACAAAATTTACTAATATAAATATTATACAGAATATATACAATTTAAAAAACAGAAATGTTAAGGTTAAACCATTTGCACATTTTATATATTTATATTTTAGTAAGATAGCGTATGGACACTACGTAACCCAAAATAACTTCACTTGAAAAACTTTCACATACTTTTAGAAAGAATAACTTCAATATTTTCACCAGTTTCCTCGACAACTGTTTTCATTGTTTTATACTACTACGAAGTTTTTGTTTAACATATAATATACAAAATTATCAAACAAAATTTTTTTACTATCTCTTTTAGTTTTTATTATTTCCATTACGAAATAGAAATGAACGATCAGTTGCTACAACTATGCACCCAGAACAATATTGCAAACTAGGCACCTATATTAAAAGACATAAAAAATATATTGTTAGTAGTTTATAGGAACAATTTCATTAATAATTATTATCAATCAAAAAGTATTATCTGATGCATACTTTACCAAAAATAAGTTTAATTCTCTTATTTCTTCAGACAAAAAATACTAACGCATACTTTTTCTGTATTGGCCATGTAATATAGCAAAAACGTACTTATTTAATGTAAAAGTCGGTAAGGTTATTTTACTACGATAAGTATAAACTAAAACGGTAGCCGAACTCAGGTATTTCCTATAATCTATAATCTTTAAAACAAATCAATATATTGTTTTAAATTTTAAATTTTAGCTGATGCTACAAATATTTTGCTCCAAGTAGTTGTAAAAAAATCGGGACTTTCTTGTCCCGCTGGCTTGCAAGACGGGACATGAGACAAAAATTAAAAAACGCATAAAACCGTGACATATATAAAAAAAAAAAAATACGAAAAATCGGGAATGTCCCGCCAAATGGGACGTTTCCCAACCCTAGGTACACCTACGGCCTATAGTTCTTAATAACAAATTATATATTAATTCAGGGGGAAATGGAGAATGGGGAAATTGCCAATACCGCTAAAAACCAAGTAATAAATAGTTACGGGAGGGGGGGGGGCGGTGGTGACCCAGAAATATATCAACTGTATCTATTTTATCGTTTTCAGGAACTGGACTGCATAAGTCAGAAAAATTTAAAACCATTATATATGTATACAACACCAACCAATTTCAATAAACCAATTATTATTACCATATTATATCTATCTACATAAATAAAAATGGAGCTGAAAAAAATAGAAAAATTTTCAATCAACTGCAAATATTGGTAGGTATGGGTTCCGATTTTGACAATATTAAGAAAATCGAAAAAGGGTTTCGGGAACCGTATATACTACTTGCATCTCAAAAAGAGGTGTTTTTTTGTAGTAAGTTCAATAAGTAACTTATGTTCCATTTTGGGAATGCAATTCGACTATGGTTTTACTTTTTTTCCTAACTATTATAATATAGCTGTCATAACCGAGTTGCGTCCATAGAAATTATGTGTCACAATAATATTGATCATATTTGTAAAATGATATGTGTAATTTTGTCTATGCGATTGTAACGGTGTAGTCGCCAATCAATTTTCAAGCTCTATTTATAACACTGAATAGTGAATGTTTTTTTGCATAAAAGATACAACAATTATAAACAAGAAAAAAAGAAACTATACGTTTAGACTTAATTCGGGAATTATCATACAATATACAACATTTAAACACATTTTTATCAGTTATTTAACTAAATTTTAGTAATACATTTTTTAATCTTTAATCTTAAACAAGATTAGCATCAAAACCAATATTTTTAACCATACCAATATCTATTAATACAACTATATTTCCTGTTCTTACTCTTTAGTCTGAAAAATGGAAGGAAAATATTGATTTTTAAAAAATATTCTTATACGTAATTTACGTACCTATGGATAAAAAATATTTTGTATATATTATATTAATGATACCCAGGCTGTAATTTACTTAATAAATTGAAAATAGGACATAATTTAAAGTGACTTGAAATTTGAAAGAAGTTAGATAGGTACCTTATAATATTGTATTTTCAATATTTTTAAATTGCTGAAAAACTTATGAGCAGTGTTGCGTTAAACGAAATCTATGGTATTAAAATAAATAAATGAACAAATTCATGACTAGTATAAGAATAGTCAAAGTATTTTGAAAATTTAATGTAGTATAGAAAATGAAAATATAATAATATTAGTTGAATGTTTCAAGTTTCTATAGTTAATATTTTTTTAATTGAAACAAATTGATTGATATAGACATTTTGAATATCTAATAGAACTACTTAGGTATAAGTAATATTTTAAACTTATGAATTATTTTATAAGGAGGAGGAATTTGTATCTATTAATTTTTATGTGTTTCACCTTAGTAATAAAATCTCATCAATTAATTGAAAAAAACTAAAAAATTTCAACAAATTGCTGAAAAAACCCAAAATATTTCGAATGTTAGTTTTATTTACAAAATTAATTCTGTAATATAATAATATTATTCCCTTTGAATTTAACAAAATTTATTTTGCATAATAATTCCAGTTTTGAGTATTTTTTTGTTAGGGTTTCTTAATTATTTATATAATACGAAGTAAAATTAAATTATAATATGTTGAACAGCAGCTTATTATTTGAACTATGTCAATTATGTGACATTTACAATTTATTTTACTTAAAATATTGTGGATTTTGTTTTTGAGAAAAATTAAACGGAACCCTTTGGTTTCAATATGTAATAATACAGTATAGTATAGCATAGTATTAGTTATTATTATATACTTTCAGTATATAATAATAAGTAAGTAGAAAAACTATATTAATACTCATATAATTAAACAATTAAAAAAAAATTTATACATACTTCCCCCATGACCATAACTAATCCCGATGACCATCAACCCTGTCGATATTGAATGTTGTTAGCAACGAGTAACTACTGCATTGGACTGCCGATTGCGGGGTCATCGGTGTTTCTTGCTACCCTGGACAAGACATTTTATTTCATAAGTGTCAGATATTATAGGTAGGTACCTACATATCATTATACATCGTTATATATTTTTTTTAAATGATAAATCAATATCAATGAAAATTTAAATGAAACCTCATATACAGAAATGTCAAAAAAAAATTCTGAAAAATGATGTATTTGGCTTAGGGCCAAATATGTGCTATGTTAATTATAACGTTCCTAGAGGTAAGTAAAAATAATATATTAAATTTAAATTTTATTTTTCAAAACAATTGTTTTAGCATTACCTATGAACCAATACCAAGTTAAAAAACTGATTAAGGACGGAAATGTGCAGAGTTTGGAAGAAAAGTTACTGAACGGCGAAGGCTATAAATTAATTGGACACTATTCGTCAAATCCTAAAATCAAAGTGTTTTTGCAATCAGTTCCGATTTATATAGTAAATATACGATTTTATTTAAAATTGATTTAAATTCACTATGTAGATTATATTAGTTAAGCGTATATATTAATTTTCCACATACTTATTAAATGATTTGTATTTATTATTTTATTTGGTAGGGAGAGGTAAAATAAGTTAAAATATTTAAGTTTTAAAATGTAATGATGTATTTAAAATTTTGAAGACTATAATATTAAACATACGATTAATTTTAAACATACAATTAAAAACATTTAATACGATTTAGTAAGTTTATTAAACTATACCGAGTTCAAACTTTGAACTTCAACCTCATTATATTATGTATTATTAATATTGGGAAGTACATTATCTATTTTGATATTTTAGTATGCATAATTTTAACCACAACAATTATTATTATTTTTCATAGTAAAATAGTTTAGAACGAAACCTGAGGAGTTGAATTTCGTGAAAATTAGAAACGCTTATAAAAAATTGTTGACAATATATTTTCTATATTTTATTTTTTTGCTATAAAAAGAACTTGTGACTTACGTTGACACCTTGCATTACATTTTCAAGCTATTTTTAGTCATAAAATACATAAAAAAACAAAAATGTTATCTTAAATAAGTCGAATACAAACTAAAATAAGTTGAGATTTTCAAATGTCTATAATATATGGATCAAAAAGATCCAAATTTGTTTTTAAAATTTAGCATGCCTAGAAAATTTTAATATAAACATAACACATTAGGTGAAACTTCCAATTCCCTGTAGATATTTGTTTTCGAAGTAGGTAAACATTAAAACAAAATCGAATTTGTCAAAAACTGGCTTTGTGTAAATATTCTCGTATTTTTTTTTGTTTTTTTTTTCTGATTGTTTTGTAATCAACTGGGCAATTTATATGTGGTTTAAACTAGATTTGATTTTTTACCAGAAACTCCATATAAGTTGAAAATTATTGAAGCATTTTTTCGACTTCAAACACACATAATATTCTAAAACCAATAAATTCATCCTTCCACTCAGGGTTTAAAAAATAAGTGTTAGCAAATGAATACTTATTAAATTATTTAATAAAATATTAAATGAATACTGTTTAAGATGTAGGTACTTATAGGTTTTCACAACTAGTGGTGTGGTAAACAATTTTAATTGAAGAATCCAAATATATTTTATCCATCAACCCACTCACCCTTATATCCACTCATCTACTCATCATAGGATGTATACTAAAATTTGCTGATATCTCAACTCTCAAGTTCATAATTTAGAAGCAATACATGTTACAATTCTACCCCCCCCCCCCCACCACCACCACACCCAAAAATCAACATAGCCGTGGTTCAAAAAAAAAAACTGCCTCGCCACGCCACTGTTTACAACTAACTTTATGGTTTATTGTAAAATAATCATTTTTTAAAAAAAATATTGTTATGATTACAATATATAAAAAGTACAATAAACATCATTATATAACAATATACCCGGCCAACTACACGTCATTTCGGAACCACAAATTGAAGCAACAAACAAAGTAATACTTTTTTTTAAGACAAACTTATTTTAGTATTTATATAAACTAAATCAGGTATTAATTACAAGAACTGTACAAAACAACCAAAAAATGTACCTAAATGTAATAAATAGTTATTATATCTTTAATAATCAGTGTAGATAGGTGTACCTATACCTATATAAGTTATATACCTATATATTTAGTCAGTTGCTTTCTTTGATTATATCTCGTACCTATATTTAAAAACGATCAATATTGATATTGTAGGTCAGAAATGTCATGTATCGTAAAAACGACGTATATACTATATATTGATTAATAACACAAATAAATATGAATTTATAATATTATACCTATTATAATTTGAATGTTGCAAACATTTCAAAGACGCTATTTTGAGTCTAAAATATCATTATGATATTTCGGGAGCTGATATTTTAAAAATTAAAAATTTTTTTTTAAATAAGGGTAATTTTTAATGTCTCATCGTAAAATACAAATAAAATAACATATACTTCCAAAGTTTTGAAAATCTAGTTTATAAAAACGACTAAGAATAAAAAATGTAAAAGTTAATAAAAAAAATATACGTTATGATAACTGACCACATTTTTATTATGTGGTAACTTAAATTGTATAAATAGTAGAGTGTAAATCTTTATTTTTTCGTATTTAAAAGAAATTGTTTATGTATATTATAATGTAACTTTTAGTTCAAACAAATTTTTGTATTTTATAGGACTCTATTAGTCACTTACCTCAGTTCTTCACTTACTTGACCTTACAGTATAAAACTATATAATATATATTATGTAATATTTATTACAATATACGCATATAATATAGAATTTTTTATTTAGAATTTGTAGTTTTAAATAACTTATTATTATAACTTATAATTTATGTTTTTTTATCCCTAGGATATATATATATATCATCTTCAGTGATATATCATGTATATAATATAGTGACACTGATAATCAGTATTGCATTCAATAATTTGCCAATGATGTTTTTAGGCTCGTATGGATATGCTGCAAGATTCTGCTTGTAAGGGAAATTTAAGAGATATGCAATTATTATTAGAAAATGGAAACACGTCAAGAAATATTTACAAAATTCTTCCTGAAAAATTGGTTTGCAGCAAAGATTTAAATGGAGTAACTATACTGCACAAAGTCGTTTATTATGACTTTTTAGATGTTGTTGAGTGGCTTGTGAAGAACTATCCACAAACTGTCCATATTAAAGATAAAGTAATAGTTTCAATTTATATCAAATATAAATAAAATATAAATTTGCTTAAGTTAATATCTTATTTATCAATAGTCAATACCAATTACCTATTTATATAAATATATATAATATGGTTTATATTTTACAATATAACTTAGAACTAATTAAAAGAGTTAGATGAGACAGTAAGTAGGTACACATTCTTCCAATATAATTTAACATAGTTTTACTTAATAAGTAACTTAAATTATCATTATTGTAATAGTATTATTATAATTTATATTTTATAGTATTCAGCAATATATTCATTTACATTTTTAACTCTTAAAAAATATTTTATTTTGTAGAATTTTATTTAAAATCAAAGTTAGGTTGTGTCATATACTAACTAATATATTTTTTTTAATTTTTAGACTTTAAGAATTCCATTGCATTATATATGTTCCTGTTCAGAAGTTTCGCGAGTTTGGGATTTAATGTTAGAAGCTGGTGCTGATCCTAACACATTAGATATAAATAATAAAACTCCAGCTTATTATTTAGAATATAGTGAAAATATTACATTGCCAAATAATAATAAAAGCGATGGTTCAGATAAAGGTAATTCAATTTCTGTTAGACCTAATTTATAATATATTTAACAGTTTAGAAAAACTATTGGGGTGGCTATTAAGCCCCTTATTAAAACAATAATAATTTAGACTTAGTTATAGTTGGTAGTACATATAACTAAGTAAAGAAGGAAAAATTTAAAAAAATTATATATTTTATTATTTTAAAGCAGATTGTATTGTTATTTTTTTTTATCGTCAAACATGTTTATTATTCATAGTTAATATTACTTTGGATAAATGTTTTTTTTTAATGCCATGTTTTTATAACAAACTTATTTCATTGCATAACAAATAATCACCACTAACCTTTTACCAATGTCCAGTACCTATATCTGTGATTGTCGCCTTCTGAATTACTCAGATTTAATTTTTTTGCTTAGTATTTGGTATATCGTATTAAAAAAATGTTAGTACTATATTTTTCAAAACTTTAAAATAGTTTCAAAGGTGTTGTACTTACCTAATCTTTATTTGTTTTATATTTGAAATTGAATGGCTTTTTACTATTGGTTGTACAATGTGTCTCTTTCTTTATAACTCTACGAGGTTATTTGAAATTCATAGTTGATATTTGATACTGTATAAAAACTAGAAAGCTTAAGTTACAGTTTCAAGATACCTACTCCTAATTTAGATTTAAAAATGAATTAAGATGGTGTTCCTAGGAACTATATAAAGAGGATATATTTTTAATTTGTTAGTATAATTTTTAAAAAAAATATCTAAAAATAATAAAATATTAAAGAATTTTATATGAAATCACTCTTTTTTAGTGTTATACCAAACTCTGCTCAGAGCTGTTTGAAGAAAGTTGCCACGTAGTTCCTCACCACATAACTTTGAATCAAACTTTTATTATGGACCTTTTAAATTTTACCTGTCTTTATAAACATCGCTAGTAAACCATAGGTTTTGAATTGTTTCTTAAGTAATTTGATTACATTTTTTTTCGATACTTATATTATATATGAACTAATAATCCAAACATTAAATCTATATAAATAAAAATGATATACTGTTCGTTAGCAATCGTAGGGAACGGCTGGTACAGTAGTAAAATCGGTCAAATTTGGCTCAATTTTTTTTAATGTTTGTAATAGCCTGAATAAGGTTTATACGGAAAGTAAAAATGTGAAAATTGTAAAGTTCAGGAAAATTGAAAATGGTGGAATTAGAAATTTATTTTTGTTTATAAATGGTTGCCATTGTTTAATCGAGGTAAAAATAATCAAAAGGTCGCGTTCATGACCTCAAATAAAGAAATTATAACTTAAAACAAATATGAGAGTTGAATATAATATATGTTTTAGCTTATATAATCAAAAGCTACTTAACAGATTTTATGAAAATTTCAAATTGTTCTTAGAGACATCAGGGAAGTTTAGAAAATAGTTTGAACTACGTTCAATTTATACTAGTGATACAAGGGACTAGTCCATCTCGGTCGAATTGATTCAAAAAGTGAGGTACACTAAAACCAAGATAAACCTGTATAATATATATAGTGCTATATTTTATTTACAAATCTTCATTTTTTTACGGGGGAAGTCGGGTTATACAGATGTTGGTTTATCCGAAATTGATAGACTCAAAATTATTGGACTGTTTTCTATAAAAGTTATATCAATAAATTCCTTGAGCCTTTTATTATATATTTTTTATACATTTATTTATAAAAAAACAAATCTTTGGCAGATATAACGCCTCGGGCGGGACGGACAGAAGTGTACACATATATATAGGTATTTTGTAAGATTGGTTGATTGTATTTTCCTAATCCTTATAGAGGTTCCTATAAAACCTTCCAACATAAGAATATGGATACACGAATGTAACATAAAACAGCTTTCAAAGGTGATTTGGTCTGGACTGGGAGATAAGTTGTTAACTGAGACTAGCAAACAAACAACGGTGAACAAGTTTTTGAAAGCAGTGCCTTACATAATGGTAACTTTTAAATTTCTACACTTTTGTCGGAATACATTTTTTAGTATTATTTTTTTCATTTGTTAAAGGGTATTATCAAAGAAATTCATAAGGCTGTTATTGACGATAATCTTGTGTTATTGAAAAAATTAAATCGTGATAATGTCCCTATAGAAGTTTTAGCTAGTAAAGACAAGAATGGATTAACTCCATTACATAAGGTTACAATGAGTTTTGCATACAATTAATTTTATAATAATGGAATCAATTATTTTTCAGGCCGTAGGACTGGGTCGTCTTAGTATTGTAGAATACATAATAAACAAAAATCCAAAAATGGTGAACATAAGAGATAATGATGGTAGAACACCTTTACATTATGCTTTTATTACTCCATCAAAACATATTTTACCTATCATGTACAACATACTTGTTGAAGCAGGAGCAAATGAAAATTTGATTGATAAGGTTTGTCGTCAGTGCTTATGCTTACGCACGTATCGTTATGTATTGATTATTGAGTGATAAATTTACCTAATGATTAAGTTATTGCTTAAATAATGCGATAACTTACAGTTGGTACATGAGCATGTACAACCTGATTTATTGAATTATGAGATATTATTTTATAATCATAGTTATTAATAAAATAATTATTTTTTCATTTATCTGAGTATACGTAATCTTTGATTATATTAAACAGAATAATGTAATATTATAGTCAATGTTTTAATCTATATAATAATATGCATTATGTACAATGTATATTGTATATTACATAGCGTATTATATCATATTGAGATGTGTATAACGTATAACAATTGAAGTTATCTTACGCATAATGCAATTATATTTAACATTATTAAATATTATTCAACATAGATTTGAATTATTTAATTACACTTAATTTTTATATAAACATATTATATTTCGTTTTTGTATTTAAGAATGGTAGAACTCCTAAAAGTGATGGCGTAAAGACAAATGATATCCCAAATGATTTATTAACTGTTCTACCAAAAGCACCAAGAATTGCATCAGAGTTTCCAGCTTCTTGGGACTGGAATATTTTCTACGAACCTGTTGATAAATCTGTAAGCAAATTAAAATCTAAAAATATGCTAACTCAAGTAAGTATTTATATTCATAAAGTTTATAGACAAATACCTTTCTTTATGAGTGTTTTAAATGTTTTAATTTTGTTTAGAAATCTGAAATACAAACTCATTCAACTACTAGTAGAACAATAAAAACAAATTCAACAAATATTAATTATGCTAACAACGCTGAAGTTACAAATGATGTTGAAAATATCGAAAGTATTAAAACTGCAAAATATGACGTTGAAAATATTAATAATATCGATGACGTTAAAAGTGAAAACAAAGAAGAAATTGATAATACAACTAAAAACTATGATTCTTCAAACATTAAATCAGAACAATTAAAAATTGATAATAGTGAAAATAGTGATCCTAAAAATAGAGATGACAATTTTATTTCTTTTTACTCTCAATCGGAACTTCAAGACATTGAAGATGTTGATAATAATGAATATAAATCAAATAATGATCCTGATAATAGATATGAAAATTATATTTCATTATATAGAACACCTGCAGAATTTCAAGACACCGGTAGAACAAACAACATTGTTCCAAAATCTAATAGTCTTACGTTGGGTGAGGTCAGACAAGCGTTAAATAATGGTCTGTTGGAAGACATTTTACCTATGGAAGGCCCCGTATACAGGGTTAATAGTTTAGATGATGTAAATAATATTGAATATTCTGATAATAATGCATTGAAGCCCATCGAAATGCAGGTAAAAAAAATGTTTAATATTAATGTAAATAAAAAGTAAAACTCTTCTTTTATCATTAGTTTTATATTATTATGTATTTAAAACATAAAATATGAATCTGGACCAGGCCAGATTGTATATTCGTATTATAATTTATTCATTCACAAAGTAATTTCTGGATATTAAATCAAGAAATTAATAGTAAAACAAGGCACTTGTTATAATACCCATAATAGGTGAGGTGATTCAAAACATAGAATGGATATTGGTTTCTGATTATGAAGGAACACGGAAGGGTACAGTGGCTAATAATTAATAAATCAGGAGCATCGATAGTTAAGGATCGAGGCGATGAAGGGCATTAAACGCTAAGTGTATCTGCAGCATCGCGGCGTGAAGCTAGTGATGTTATATAATAACATTATTTAACAAATTTTTCCACGGATATTTTTATCTACTTGAAATAACATATAATAATGTGAATAAAAACTATAATAATATAAATATATAGATTTATTTTTTTCTATAAATTTGTGTCATAATATAGGAAACCTAACCTTAGGTAGTGACCGATTTCCATCTGGTTTGGATAGTCTTGTGACTAAAGTGAATACTTTTTTAATGCATTCAGAATACGTATTTGATACATAATCATTTATCATTAAAAATCCATACTCGAATACTTTTTTTCAATATTTTTTCAAAATACTTAAAAATACTTCTTTTTTTAGTCCAATAAATTTGGTATTGAAATACTTGTTCCGTTAATCACAAATATATAATTAAACTTATATTTATAATTATTGAAACTAAATTGTTAAAACTTAATAAGTAGAGTAGAAATACATAATAATACATAATTAAATATATTAAACAATTTCAGATTCGGGGCCGACTCTGTTAGATATTCTGTCATCTGCTTATTTGAACAAGGTTAGGTTTTGTTATAAATTCTTCGAAACATTATAAAATATTATTTAAAAAATACAATTTACAATAGTTAAGTATGAAAATATTAGTGATTGTTATACAACGGTAATTCCAAAAAAGTATTTAGTTTGATTGAATAAAAATACGAAGAAAAATTGTATTTGAAATAGCAAAAAAGTATTTAAATACAAGTAAGCATTCGAATGCTTAACAAGATTGAGCCCAAACCTCTCGATGAAATAATTTTTCTTCGAATTCCGTTGTCAGATTTTGTTTCTGGCAGTCGACCGCAGTTGAAAAACTCTTATATGAATAGATTATATTTTGTATAGTAAAGGATAATTTTAAACTCAATAATTGTATTAAAAATAAAAAGTCGGACACTTTTCAACGAAAACAAATTAAGTTTTTTTAATTTGTAAATAAAACAATAGATTTACATGTTATAAGCTATAAGTACCTATTCAGTTTTAAAGTATCTTAATAAAAATATTTTATAATTTCTTCTCTTTTTTTGTATCTAGGAACGTATAAACTCAGCTCAATTAATAGTGAAACAAGGTAACTTAGAACAAATAGCTGATTACATTTTAGATGGTAAATATGAAAAACTCGTAGGAATAAGATCAGACATACCAGAAATTCAAGATTTTCTTGATAAAACCTCATTTTATGCAGTAAGTATTAAATTATTGACAACTAATATACCTAACAATATATAATGTTTATTTTTGATGTGTATAGGAAATGGTTATAATACATTTTATAGGTAATCCAATTATTGAATAAAAGGTTTAAAAATAAATAATTTTTAACTAACAGAAAATCGATACTTTAATAAGTCAGTAAATTATTACATTTCAAAGAATTAATACATTATTGCATTTAAATAAAGATTCAAAGCAGAGTTCAGTTAAAAAAATTGTCTATTTGTTTAATACGAGAGTATTGTCTTCTAATTTTTCAATGTTTTTCAAAACATTCGAGATTCTCTCTACACCTTCCATACAAATTGCATAGTAAATTTAAATTTAAATAATAGATAAATATTTTATGGTGACCAAATTAATCTTGTCCCATTTGTGTATGTAACCAAAAAATAAACCTGACGTTTTTATTCAACATGATAAAAAAGTACTAAAAAATGTTTAATGAGAATTAAAAAAAATTATTTAGTACAATATAGTACCTATACCTCTAGTTTCAGTAACCAATACATAAAAGAGTCTATATGAGATTCTGAGTTAATCGAAAATGTACATGCTCATTAGCTTTATGATGATATGTATTTTGTTATGATAGTCACAATTTCTATTTTTAGAATAAAATTGACCAGATTCACCGTTGCTGTGCTGTAGGAGACTTGGATGAATTAATTCAGCTTTTAGATCGAAAAAAGTTCTGTTTAGCTCGTGAATCTAGAAGTGGCTTAGGATTAACTCCTTTACATACAGCAGTTATATATGAACAATTTTATGTGTTTGGATACCTGATGGATAAGTTTCCAGAAACTTTAAAATTGATTGACTTGCAAGGATGGACTGCAATAGATTATATAAATTATATGCAAGATAAGACATTTATAGACCAACTGTTGGACACAACAATTATTTTAGAGGTTAGTTCACTTTTAATTCAAAAGTTCCTGTTTATAAGTGTTTAGTTTATCTATTTAATTAATGGTTGATATTCAATAATTAAGTCCCAAAATAACGAAAAAAATAAAAATGATTTATGTAAAAAAGTATAAAAACAAACTTTTAAGTATTTGGCTATCCTTCGAAATGTCAAGAACTTAGCGTGACAGAAGTTTGTCTGTATTTCATTTTAACGAACAATTCGCGGAATTCGCTTTGCAGTCTGCTGTATTATATGCTGTTTTGACTTTCGAGTGTATCTCGTTATTTAGTAGGCTACTGGCTACTGCAACAGGTGACATTAAGCTAAATTTAAATTAAATTTTTGTGAAAAACGATTCTGAGCAAAGCAGACGGGTATATCAGCATCTATTTAGTTTAACTACAATTATATTTACACTTAAGTTAATGTATTTTTAAAGAGATAGATTGTACTAATTTTTAGAAAAAACATAATATATAACTGACATGGCGACATATCGTCGTATGGTGTGGATAAATTTATAGTTTTGTACAGCTTGAAATGAATTAGAATGAATATTTCGAAAATTTGATCGTGTATAGAAAATAAAAATAAACGTAACAGCGAAAAGTTTTAACTTTCTTTGTAATTTTGAGATTCTGAGCAAAGCAATGAATATATTGTTATATATTTTAAAATTATGAGGTTATTTATTTTTGCGTCTAAAAAAACATTTGCAACTACTAATTTTCTGAAAAGTTGGTATTTTCGGCCTTGGGGGTCAAAACTAAAATAACTAAATTTAAAAATATTATTCGCGGGGATGTGAGGCATTTATGTAGGTATTTTTATTATATTTTACAATGACAATTTCTAAATATTTTGATTAATTTTAAGCTTTTGCCAATTTATTACACAAATGGAATGAACATATTAAAATCGTATTACGGACTACAGTAAGTTGGTGTATACTCATAAGTTAACAAAAATAATAAGTGATAAAAATATAAATTATTATAATAAATTCAATGTTGTCTTCAAAAATTAATTACATTTAGCGTATTACTACCAATAAAATAAATTACTGTAGTAGTAAAATATATATATAATAAAATATACTTAGTAATATTTAGGCTGACAATCGACAGACCATCTCTGCTCAGTATATATTTTCGTATGGCATCATTTAATATTAAATTAAGATTTAATACATCCATTACTGTGGCCTACTCAAGAACGAGGTACACTTGATACCTATAATTGCACTGGAGACGAATCACCTACTTTTTAAAATACCTAATACTTATATGGGTTTATAACTACGGAAAGGGGGAATTACATTTTTACTTTAAAATTTAAATTTTAAATTAAATCATACCTACCTAAACATTATTTTTAATAAAATATATATTTTATATATTATATTAATCGTATTTTTTAACTTGATATTGATTTCAATAAATTTGGTCTCCACTACCCTTGCAGTGAATAGTAATTACTTATTATATTGGATATATTATAAGTATATGGGTATTTTATTAAGAATTAAAGTTATTATAATGGATATTAAATAACAAAAAAAAATAATAATAATGAATGTACTAAATTATTATCATTTCAAATTTAATTATAACATACAATAAAAAAATGATTTATACCATACTCATCATTTTATTTAAAGATTTCTAAAATAATAGTTTAAAGGAACGACTAGAAGAACGTATACATAACCATGTTCCTTTCAAAAAAAAGACTTAACGCAAACGGCTTAAATTTTCGACTTTCAAGTGCATTTTTCGAACATTGGTTTTTTCCAATTGTGAAGAAAATTATTTTTGACACTAAACCATCTTTGACTTATCAGATTTGGTTAAATATAATTTAAATACATAAATAAATGTTTTATTTAGGTAACAAAAAAGTGATAGCCGATAGGTAAACATATTACTCCATCCAACCATAATGTGATGGATCATGCGCTTTTAGCAAAGTTTATAATACCGTTGTCTACATTTGACCCTCAAAGTTCATTTAGCAAAGGTATTACTAATTTAATATTAAATTTGGAAGTTTAGTTGGTTATGGTATGGGAGTAAACATCAATTTATTTGTACTTTAAATTCACGTAACAATAATTTATTAATATTTTTGTGTGTAAACAGTAAACACGTAGTTAGGGGGTATATCTATTTCGTCCATCATTACCCGACTACCGTTGTCAATTAAAAAGTGATGGAACTAATTTTATACTTGACAGTTATATATATGAACCCTTGTTGTTTGGCGTGTATCCATAGTAATATTCATAAAATATTCATAGGAATTTCAAGCTGATTACCATACGCCACCAACTTTTGGAAAAAGTGATGTCACATTTGATCCAGATAAGATACGTAAAACTTTAGGTTACGTAACTTACGCCACGGAAACGGTCGACGAGGAAAATATTGATACAGACATGGACAGTTAATATAAATAAAATAATTTTTGAATAATTAAGTTTATAATAATCGATTTTCTTTACTTAGGATCTTGTAATAGCTCTGGAAAATTACTTTCAGTGGTTATGAGTGCAAGTCAATTTTCCGCCGAAGATAGAGAATATTTAATTAAAGGTAATTGATTAATTGATTGACTGACCAACATAATGCACATGAGAATTATTACATATTAGTTGAAAACGAAAAATTACTATTACATGTATAATATATTTATTTTTTTCAAAGAAATATAATTGATTGATAAAGTAAAAAGATAAATTGAATTATCATTATTAGAGCTGTAATTATTAAATTATTTAAGTTTTCTTCAGCATTACAATATAAATTACGATATTTATTTTAGCCATCGGAAAACCACTAACTTCTGGTTTGAAGGAACTTATAAAACGCCGACCATCTAACCCTACTCTATACTTAGCTGAACATTTGACCAACCATTCCGATGATCCGCAATCAGATCAAGAAAGCGGAGTAAGTTTGGCTAAGATAATATGATTTAAAAACTAAAATTAAACTATAACATAATTAGGGATTTAGGTTTTTTTTTTAGACATAATGTTATTTATAATAACTTTTAAGTGATATTTAATTATAGAGATTGTAATAATTGCATTGTAATTTTATTTTTGCACTTCAAAAATATGTATCTATTAATTTTTATCAAAACAAAAATGTTATTTAACCATATTATATAAAAATTAAATAATAAATAAAACAAATTTTCTTATTTTTTTTCAATAGATGAATTAACCCTAAATTTCCTTCATTTTTGGAAATTTTTGTTCTTATAAAACTTTTGTATGTATATTGTACTCAATCCTAAAATAACTATTATAGTTTCAAACGAAAATTGTTGTATAGTTAATGTACTCTTAATTTCTATTGATTTTCAAATTTCTTTAGTTAACAATTCTTGTTCAGACTAATACAATATTATGCTATTATATTTTGTTTGTATTATGTTTGTTACATGAATATCAGTGTGTTTGATGGAATATTGTGTCTAAACGTGTGATTTTTATTAACAGCAATAAAAATATTACTAAAATACAGAAATATTTTGATTTTAATGAACTATTATTTCTGATTCTTCGTCCTCAGTTTTTTAAAATTGAAACACATAAGTCGTATTTATAATTATGGTTTATAATTGTATCTTATCACGATGGTTGGCTGAAACATTGCTTTACGGTGGTTCTATTGCCACTATATTCAATATTGTGTTCAGGTGTTGCAACCCAGAGTTCAGATACAAGGTAAAATTGAAGGAGATCAACCTCAAGTTTCTGAAAATATGTTCAGACCTTGGGATGTATTCAGTAACTATCAGTCAGAATTCAAAAAAATTAGTCGCGTAAGACGTTTAGAAAATACAATCATTTTTATGACACAGTATTTAAAATAATAATTGTATTTCATTAGGATGAATTTGGAATGAACATGATTCATTATGCTGCATCTAGAACACATAACCGTAATGCGTTCTTTCAATTGTTGCAAGAACTTGATGCGAATATTGCACTTCGAGATGAATATTATAGAACTCCAAGAGATATTGCTATAACTTCGAATATTATAGATAATGTAAAAACTATTGATAAGTTCGTGGTTCATATTATAGCTAGGGGTAAGTTATCGGAAATGTATTATGAATTTATCATTAACATATTATATTATTAGTACAGATAAGAAAATATGCCTTAATTAGTTGTGTTACCATTGTTACCAACCATAATTGAATATAATTTTTAAATTATTTTTAAAATTTAAAATATGCCCTTAAACGTGATAAAAATAAATCAAACCTCCTGTCAACATGTTATACAAATTGGGGGTCAAAGTAAGCGAATAAAAATACATTTACTGCACATTCATGCTTAGGAAAAAAAACTGTTCTACTATCAAACTGAATAACCTACTTCTCCCTAATGCACATAATGTTCGTTACTTAGGCTTACATATAAATTATAAACCGTAGGTTAACATAGGCAACCTACATCTACACTAAACGTTTTGCTTTGAACCATCATTATTGAAAATTATGACTTTAAAACATATTAATCTGAAACTAAATTATTTTTTATAATCATCACCTTAAGGTATATAGACCAACGGAATACAACTTTTACGATTAATTAAACCCTCAAGCATTAACAGTTGATAAATTAAAATACATTTTCTTGATATTTTTGCAAACAATTTTTTTTAAATTATTAAGTATTAATCGTAAAACAAATAAGTTTATGGCTAATAACTAGATTTATCAGTAAAAAAATAATATAAAAATGAATGTTCATGTTCCAGTTTATATATATATATATCATTTAAATGTGTCGCGGCCGTCGCTGGATGATCACTTCACTTACCTATCTAGTTTTTATTGTTTTTATTATTGTTATTATTTTTTCTTATTTTAACTCTGTTAATTAGGTATAACTTCGGCTTACTGTACTAAGTAATGTACAGATTGTTGATATTTCTCATAAAAAAAAAAAAATTAAACTTATAGTTACTAAATTAATTTATAATAACACGAGACTCAGTATTTTAATTGTATTGATCATTTTATATTCAATTTTTAGGTGAATACAACAAAGTAATAAGTCTTTTATTGGAAGGTTACAACCATATTTTGGATTTGAATACAGATAAAGACATTTTGACATTACCATTAAGTAGAGGTCACTCTCACGTATCAGTTATCCTTCAAAGTATACCGACCTTTGAAGTTAGTAAAATAGTATATGACTATTTAATTATAATATAAATAAGCTAAACAATATTGATAATTTTGGTTGGTTTAAATGAAATATGATATCAAGGAAAAACGGAAGCGATTACATCGAGAAATTTTTTTGGGAGCCCAGGGTCAAGTTGAAGAAATGTTGCTTGAGCGTGATGACGAGTGTGTCATGTTGGCTATGGCGAAAAATGAACGAAGTCGGTGCAGTTTGCATATAGCTGTACTAAGTCAGAATGAAGAAATCTTACGGTTAATTGCGGAAAATTTTCCTACTACATTATTTGTGCTTGATAATGTAAGAGAAAATAATTTTATTTTATTGAACTGACTTATGGAAATGATTAAGTTTTAAAGTTCTTTTAATACTTAATCAATAAAATAAGTCAAGACTTATTACATTTCTCCAAATTTCCGTATTAGTAAATCGTTTTAGTTTAAGTAATTTTAATCATGTTTTTAGTAAGGGGATGCCGCGCACATGATATGTTGTTTCCGTCTTACAAACGTACAACATAACAAATTTGTGTTCAGCAGTTCCAATTTAGTATAATATCCATTAACAATAGAATGAACTAACCTATGATCAAACATAAAAATAAGAACATTATCTGTGTTTTCACATGGCTTTGTACGATATTTTAATTTGAAAGCGAGTTCGGGTAATTTTTAAATTGTAATATTTTACATACTCTTATAAATTGCTTTAAAATTGAAATATTGCAAAAAACCCACATTAATACACAGATAATATTATTAACTTTAAGTTTGATAATAGATCAATTCATTCATTATTAGTAACCTTTAGAAATTATGTTACCTACTATGATAAATTGAAACGGCTGAGCACAAATTTGTTATGTCATATGTTAAGCTTAAAACGGAAACAAAACACGCAGCCGTGGGTGTGGCATCCTCTTAAAAAAATACTAAAATGCTGCGGATGACACTCGCTTGGTTCGCCAACCCTATAGGTTTTGTCAACCCTCTAGATTACTATATTAAAAATGTTTTATATTAATTCAAAACTAATTTTGAACATAAAAAGGGATCTTTATTTGGAAATAACATTCTATCGATAAGTGTTAGAATACCATCGTATTTATGTGGATAATGTATTATTATGTTATTTTTTACAGATTGAACGAACCGCCTTGCATTACGCTATGTCTGTAGATAAAGTAGAAACAATGAGTACAATTTTAATAGGAAGTGGGGCCAATCGTATAGCTAAAGACCTGGTATATATAAATATATTATAAAATCTACGTTATTAAAAATCAAATTAATTTAAAACGAATATTATGTTTAAAATGGACTTAAACTAAATAGTTAGATACCATTGAAATATTATATTAATCAAATTTATTTTATTTTGGTTTTCATAAATATATTTCCCAGGGACAACTTATTCTTTTTTTAATATTTGAATTGATTTAAATGATATTTGTCACATAGTTTTTAATCTCTATGCAGTTTCATTAATAAAACATTTTTTTTTATAATTTACAGAAAGGCAGACAATGTAGCTATTATTTCATGAATAAATTAGATGTTCGAAAAATGCTGGAAGAAGAGAATGAATAACGGATAGTGTTATTTTCTTAAAATATAGATTAAATAATAATTTAATTTATATCAAATATGAAATTAATTAGATCATTAAAAAAATAAACTATATAGAGTGGATTGAATATAGAAATTTTATTTGTATTAAAAATTGAACTATTTAATTCTTAAAACTTTAACTCAATTATAGAATCTAAAATGTATAAAAAAAAGAGGAAAATTTTGTATTTTTATCAGTGATTGTTCTGTAATACTAAAAAAAATTATCATCTTTCATTAAGAACTAAATTATTATATTAACGATTTCTTAACAAGAATATTTTATAATAATAATATTATTATAGTTTTAAATTATTCCAGTCGATTATCAACTACTGTTGGAATAATATGTAGGTCAAAGAGATCATAAAGTAATAATTTTTTTTAAATATTTGTGAAAAAACTAAAATATATCTATTTTCTTTTTAGTTTTGATACTTGATAGGTTATTACTTTCCACAGTACGAATAATTTGTAGTAGCATTTCTTTGGATATTATAATTGATGATTTATTACTATAAATTAATATACAGAGTGATTCACTAATGCTCCCCTAATTTTCCCTTTAATAATGAAATTATACAAATTCTGATTTTTAATTTTTGTAAGTGGGGTTAAAAATGCAATTTTTAGCATTTTAAATGCTTAGATTTTTAACTTAATTTAAGTTGTATCGTGTAGAAATATTAGCTTATTTTTTCAAATAATAATCACCCTTTTTATCGTAAATTGTTAAGTAAATAATTTTTTAGAAAATATTGATTAATACAAATCAAAATTCGTTCGAGTAGTTTCTAAATTATTGAACTTTAAGTACCTCCTAAAGATAATAATCCATGAAAACAGGTTTATAAGATATGCGAGCTATGATTATTTATAAATACTAATAAGTAGTTTGTATCAATTAATTTAACATGTTTATTAAAATTGTATAACTGCAGTTTGTAAAAATTAACTGAGTAAAATAAGTACTAGATTAAAATATACTACAATGTATTTTATATTTTGTATAAAACCATCTAATATTCATATTAAATACAATGTAATAACTCAGAAATTAAGAAATCACTCATTTGAATTTCGATTTAATATAAAAATATCAAGATTTTCAAAAAAAGTCTATTGGCTAACAATTTAAAATAAAAAAAAGTTTTCATTGGAAAAAAAAATGTTTTTACTGTCGCTAAATACTTAAATTGTATTTAAATCTCAGTTCTTAAAATATAGTCGTAAAGGTTTTAAAAATACTAATATAACTTAAAAACTCCAAATCTGAATTTTTTTTTTTTTTTATTTTTTTTTTATTAGCCTCTAGTAAAAACTATGATGGCTCAACGATTAAAATAGATATACATTATACATGATAATTGATAATTAACAATATAATATAGAGGAATATAATATAAAAGAAAAGAAAAAAAAAAAAGGTTATTATTACACGAATTGTCGGTGCGGTATACAACCAATTAAAATATAATGATAGTGATTATATTTATTTAGTAATTCACAATTATTGTGGTGAATCATTGATGAATTGAATAAATATTTTATTATTTTCGGTTGTAATAAATCAATGTAATAAATAATATGTAATAAATAGTAATGCCTCATGGTTCAGTATACTATTTAATAATGGTATATTTTAATGAAGGAGGAATTTATATCAACATTCAACATACATTAAAAAAAATTAAAAACTAAAAAATTATGTTTTGTAAAACTGTCCTTTGGGTAAAATAATTATTTATACATTTTAAATTAAATTACAATGTTGGCATAAAAAATAAAATAATAACTGTTATAATTACGTCAATGTACGATGTACTTACTAGTACACAAATAACATAATTCATTCAAACTTATCCAACAGCTAATTGTTATGGTCATTTTTTCAATTAGTTTAAGTGAAAGAATTGGTCATTATATAGGATATGTAAGCTATCTCAGTGGAAAATTGAAACAACACGATCACGGACGACTTATCTTACACAGTCAGAAGAATGAATTCAGGATCAATTAGTAATAACTAGTCTGAAATTATTGTATTCAGTTATATTTTTGTTTTTTGTTTATTTGTTTTCATTTAAAACAGAAATGTATACATATATGTAAAATTACAAATATTTATACATATTATATTTGGCATTATATATAAATGATATTAAAACATAAACTTAAAATAATATGATATATTCTGATTTAACCCTTCTTAAACTTATTCACGTATATCATATTTAATATTTTGAATTTTGATGTACCTATTGAATATATTTTGTAAGCATTAGAGAAATATCATACTTATGAGAAAAAATTCTATCGGAAAAATGAATCCATGACAGTGATTGATGTACCTGATTTGCCTATCTATAACGCCGTGTGATAAAAGTATTGTATTATTGAAATGCACCGTATACGTTTTATAAAATACTGAAAAATCAACCCAAAGGTGGAAACGACAACCAACTGATTAGAAAACAAATAGACACAATATTAAAATATAAATAATTCATTGAAGCCACAGTGTGCCTAGATTAGTATCTTCTTCATTCAGCCACAGAAACAAGTAAAGCTTTGTTAAAAATAAACCCAATAATAATAATTAACTTTTAGACTCAACTAAACTATACCTACCCCAAAATTAAAAGTTGAAAGTCTAAGGTAAAAAAATACTACTTAATTTTAGTTATAATATATGAAATGTATTTTGTACTATATTCTTTCGTGATGATACCAAAATGCATTGTGTGAGGGAAAACATAAATTACAAGGTCAGGACTATATTTCATTGATTTCATTGATTTTATAATATATAATATTAAACATTACATGATGTAACATATTTTACACAGCATTATAAGAATTGATAAAATTAAAAATATCATAGTGATAATACTCGATGTTTAATATAAAATAAGACATGTTTTCAAGAGAATAATTTGAAAATAAGAATTTTTATTTAATATAAATTACTAATTAAGTTTCATATTAAAATAATGTTATCGACCAAAATAATAAAGTAAAGATTTAATTGGGTATCTATGAAAAATATATCGTGTTAATCAAAATGCAAGAAAACTTAAGATTTGAAAAATTCGATTTGTATTTAAATGCATCGTTGAAGTAAAGATATTTTTGTACAAAATAAACCAGATACGAGCTTATCTTTTACCTACATAAAATAAGTATAATAATATATAAATAAAAAATTAAATATAAACAATATATATTTATTTTATGGGTTTGTCTTTACTTGATTTTCCCTACTTTTTAAGATTGGCTGGTTGTGGACCGTGGTAAGATTTGTTTAACATTTTTTTCTGATCTAAATTTATATAGAATCATATGGATTAGTTTTAGTACTCTATATGATTTTATGCTATTTTTTATAATATGTATATACATATATCTTAATTTTGAAAACATTTTAATTATATAATATTTATATTATTTTGATTTGTGTACTACTATTCTAGTTGGTAAAATTGAATCAAACAGATATTAGTTTTGAGAAAACAATACAGTGTATATGAACGAATCGCTAAAAATTGATAAAACATATTTACATTGTTTACAATATTGTATTTTGTAAACAAAAAATAAAAATAAAAAAGGGTCGTTATGTTTGCGATTACAAATTTGTAAATGTTACGTTTTATGAGTATTGTTTGGTTCCAATTAAACTGTAATCCCTGACTCAGTAAAAAAAATTAATAAAAAGAGGTTATATTCATTAAAAAATATCGTAAAATATGTATTATATAATATACTCATATTTTAAATTCAATATTATAATCTATTTTTATCAGGAGGAAAGGAGATGTTAACGCAAACAATAAAATATAAAACAAAGGACCACTTTTTCGTAATTATATTATGTAATATTCTTGTTTGTATTTTGGCTCCGTAAATTTCAAGAAGAACATTTTTATGCTTTTTAAACATCCATGTATGTACCTTGTACCTACGTAATAATATTGTAATATCTATTTGATTGTATAATTTGTCATTTACTCTCGCAAATCGCAATCACTGTCTCCTGTGAAAGTGGCGTGTTTATTGGCTATTATGTTATAACCAAATGAACACTGTTGCAAGAAATAAACTCGTGTATTTACAGTTAAATCGGAGGAAAAAATAATTATATAAACGAAACGCTTGGAAAAATCACTGAACTGTTTACCTACCACTGACTACGCTGTGAGTCTCACAAGAAGCATGTATAGCCCGACTGAGAATCATCATAAATTCATAAAGCGATGCACAACAACAACATTGTTTATCGGGTCGTGTCGACTACGAATTCAGTGACGTGTTTATAATCGTCATGAAAGTAACATTTTTTATCAGACGTTATTCTTATCCACATTAAATATATATATTTAATTGATGCGTCATTTACACCGATTCCAGATGACAAATACTTTCGATACGACTAACCGTTCGGATTACACGTGGCCATTCCTGGCGGAGAGACAGCAGATTTTTGATTGGGACCGATGCGAATTCAAAGCTGAAGTGGAACATCCACATTTTCTGACACCACAGTCGTTTCGCAACATGGAGACACTCAAAACGATGCCGTACGCACAAAGGCTGCCTTTTGATTTTGATTGCTCTCCTAAACCCATTTTGAGTAGCCAGCAACCTATCAGTCATTACCCCACAGAGGTATGCAAAACATAATATTATAGTAATTCGAGACCGTATCTGTTAGTTAAGTTATTCAACTGAAATGCACTGACTACCGCAGTTGTTTAATTATTTAATATAGAAACGCGCCGACACCAAATTACGTATTTAACTATTAATTGACAATTTTGATTATCCAACGACATCGCTTGGTTTAATATCTCCTTATTCACCTGTTTTAACTTACGGCCATTAAGGAACAGCTCGGTCTGCCTGCTAGTACACGCCCTTCAAGTATCCATATCTTTCCATCATTCCATCCATCTATTTATCTACCTTTTGTCTGTCTATTTATCTATCTATAATCTATTTATTTATGTTTATATATATCTAGCATACGCAATACAAATAGATCCAATCACATTGTATTTTTTTCTAAGTATTCTGTTTATTTTTTTTACAGAATACAATATATTGGGCTTCTTTCATTTACGCATAAAATCTTTTTTCGGTAGGTACCTTCCTAAATGTATATTTGGTTACCTACATATTTAAATATCTTACTTTTTACTCAAGCCATCACGGAACATAGCTGGACATATGCTGAACATAGCAACGAAAAATGTTAATGGCTAGAATCACTAAACATGCGCTCAAAAAATTAATATTAATGTTGAAACAGAGTAGATCATATGATAAGCGTTATCACCGATACTGTTGTTTTTAGACGTAGTTTACACATACATTGAGCAAGATTATAGGTAATAGGTAAAACTTGATAAAGTTATCAATCCATATGAATAAATGAAACCAACTAAACCTTTCATAAATTAATTAATGCTATATTGGATTTTATACGAGTTTTTCAATGTTTGCACCTAAGTACCGTCTGGCGGCAATCGTTTGAACGTAATTATTTTTTAAATACTTTTTCTTTTAAGCTATCAAATGTGAAACGTAGATACTTTTATTTAACAATTTAGAAAAGTTATAAACTACGATTATTTTCTTAAAAACTATCGGGCAATAGAGATAACGTTTTGTTTAGATTTTTTTTTTTAAATCCATGACGAACCCATTCATGTTCAATTACAGAGTTATAGTCTACAGATTTGGGAGTTGAATGATTTCGTCGCGTGAGACATACAGATAAAACAAGATATATCGCGTGCTCTAAGGCTATTTTCGATATTACCTATATTCTTCAAAACACTTTGGGCATAGTGCTGTATCTACCGTGATTACATTTTTATTGAGTTTGAACGTATATTTTTCAATGGAATCGAATTCAATTCGATTTATTAACTTTCAGGTTTCACTATCTGTATTTCTCTTGTTATTTTAAATTAGTGTAACCTTAAATAAACACCACAGAGTTTCAATTAGTGTGTAATAAATTATATAAATTTCATCGAATTTTGCAGTTAATAAGTAAATATTTATGGGTCTTCCGGAGTCTCCGGTCCCGCATATTATAATATATGATTATTATGTTATACGACGTAATTCAATGTAATATTGCCCATATTATATGTATCAAGGTACTAGGTAGGGATTCATTATTTAAAATCACGTAGTATAAATAATGAAATTATTTGTCAGAAACTTCACGTTGTAAATACTTTTGTGTATTTTAGAAGTAATGAAATATCCATCATGTTTTAGTATCCTAATTTAGGTTTCCTAGGAGGTTTCATTCCCACTGAAGTGTTCTATGTAAACTTATCATAACGGAAGCAGATATTTTTTTTTTATTGCATAAAGCCACCTTTTTTAAAATTTTTTTTCTGGTTCTGTATGAAATGTAATCGGTTACCCTCAAAACGCTCACATGCACTGCAAGTTCTACGCGAATCTGAATTGACATTAATCGATTTCAGTTGCTAATAAGAGAAACGTACCTAGCTCACAAAATCCTTCTTGATTGTTTGCGATAATTTAAATGAGACAGGCTCGGCTTTGCCTCCATAGAACCCCATTGTACCTGACTAACTTGCACATTGGAAAAATATTAAGCACATTTTATTATTATTCTTTTTCATCACGTAATAACTGTCCATTCTATGTTACCACAAGCTATGTTGCAAATGAGCCCTTACAAGATGATGTGGATCACCAATGTAAAACCATCTTTCTCTTCATTATAACTTTACACATAGCTATATGAACTATATATCTTGTACATTTTCTTATTTAGGTATTATTAATTAGTTATTTAAAACTATGTAATACATGTAAATATTATTTAAAGTCCGTTCTATTCATAAATATAGAAAAAAATTAAACAAATTAAATATTATAGTTACCTGAAATAAACATATTTTAGTTGCATCTACTACAATACTACATCGTTATGCATAATATAAATGCGTTTTTGTGATGTATTTTACTATAAAATAAGTAGAAAGCGTTTTCATCAATATGCGTAATATCAAACCTTTATCTAGATTCATATTCTTGGGCCAACCACTACCATGTAGTGTGTATGTACTTACATTATATATACGTAGGTATAGAAGAAAATCGGCCCGAAGTCAAAAAGCATAAAAGGTGGTATGTTTGATGCGTTTATAGAATATAATATATTATGTGCACGTTGTAAATGGTAGTCTATAAATTTGCATCGTTTTACAGAAAGTGATTGAGTACGATAAAGATAAAGCAGACGCAAGATCGAATATCCTGAGTACGAGACCCAGAGTTTTCAAGTGTCCTCAGATCAGCCTCGATGATGTATCGGCCGACAGACGGGACATGGTGTGCACCTTCGTGTACAGCACTTCAAAAACAATGAGCGAACTAACTTCTGGCGTGCCAGAGGGTCGTCCGATTCCCGTCGACATACCGTCAAAACCATTCGCGGACCCGGTAAAATAATTACGTTTTTTCCCCTTCGTCGAATTATTATGATTTACGTCATCGTGCATGGTGGCAATAATTAATCGACACTGCGTGTTAAGTTGATTTATACCTACTGCAGGGTACTATACTGCAAGTACCGGCACAGATTCGTAATATTGTATTGTACAGCGGTCGTTTTGTTTCCACATTGACCCAGTGGCGGTCACGGTAATACCGGGTACGATAGACCTTAAAGTAGCAGTTTGAAAAAAAATCTGCTCATGCGCCGTTTGCAACGATACCATCACATCGCATAGCTATATAATGTTATATACTATAGGATGAAATAGCTGTACGTCAACCCTTCATTGGAACTCACGTTAGCCGCGGCGAGTTTAATCAAATCGATTAATTCTCAGCAAAACGCACAGAAATAATTTCATCTCCCTGCGCATTTTACTCCTCCCGTCTTCGAAATGTTAAATTATTATAGTGATAACACTTTAGATTGCATTGGAATTTAAAACGGAAAATAATAAGGTTGGTTGCTTTTATTATAAATCAAAAGTTAATTTAGTTTTAAAATGTGTATACTGAAGACAGAAAATATTTTTTTCCGAGTATGATAAATGAGGATCTTATAGTATACCTATAAATAATAATATATAATATGCAGTGCGTACCTATAACGTATGAAATAATAGGAACAATTTGCAAATATCAATGTAATTCTTCATTTTCTTATACTGCAAAAAAATGATAGAAAACTATACTATCTGCAGTATAATTAGTATAAATCATAGTTTAATATAACATTATTCATGATTAAACATTGATTTCACATATGATGTATTTTTTTAATTAATTTATTCATAAATAATAGTGTATGCAGTATACAGCGAGCAATATTATAAGTACATTTAAAATTTTTTAATTTATTATATAACAGGATGTTTGAGTCATCTAGTTCTATACTGCAATTTGCAATTCATTTTAAGGAATAAATAAAATATTGTGTGTATATATTTATGTAAAACATTTTGTTTGTTGTGTGTTAAGGGAAAATTCAAAAAAGAGCCATTATACAAGACCATAAGTCCTGCTAAAAATTGGCGACGTGTCAGCATTGAATGGGATGAAACGCAGAGACGTATTTTCGGTGGCCGGTCTATAAACTGATATTCACATTAAATTATTGTTAAATTGCTTGTGTTTTATTGAAATATGGTGTATTTACTTAATAAATTACTATATTATGCACGATTTAGATGTTATAAACATGTAAAAATACCAACTAAGTATAATTTTTTATTTATGAAAGTGCTACAAGGAACTTATTAATATAAAATGATGATACAAATAATAGTTTTTTTTTTTAAATAATAACTTAATTTATTTTCAGCAGTTTGTCATTAAATTGTTTTGAAGTATATTATATTATTATGACATTAACCACCTATAATTTTATGTGGATGGTGCCATGGTGGTTACTAGGATACTGGATAAAAACCCCACATTCAATTATATAATTATCCCACTAGCTGTGGTGTGTTTGCAATTAGTATCCAGTCAGGATTATTTTGCGTACCTGTCAGAGTGAAATATAATTCTCGATTTATATTTTGCTTAATCTTGGTTATTAGTAAGTTATTACTTATTAGCATTCCTCATAATATAGCGTACCTATCTTTTGAATTGGTTTAATTACGAAGCATTAAAACAACCTTATTGATAATAATTAGTGTTGTGCCATCATTCAAAGTTTAATCATAGTTCACCGAATATACACGTAGTTCTATGTTTGCTATTACTTATAATTTGTAAAAGCGTTATACCTGTGTGGGTCGCCGTTGTTGAGTTATATTAGATCATTTTAATCCATTCGTCCATATTGTATTTCATTTACAGATATTGTGAATAATTAGCATTTGGCAGCTACGCCAAAATGTGAACATTGGTAGTTATATTGTTATGATTATTATAATTATAATTATGATATTATCAATATTGGCATAAGCGCGAAACACTCATATTTTGACATTTTGGATCAAAGCTTCTGGCTTTGTTAGTATTTGGCATATGATGTGAATATATTATAGGAATTATGATAGGTACCTACTATATACACTGCGTATTGGTAAAATGTGAGCATAAACAAACATAGGTACACATAAAACCACTATCAGTGATTTTTAAGGTGTGGCAATTGTAGCATATGTTTAGAAATCAACCCTTTCCCCACAACCACGAAAGATCAACATCATACTGCAGCGGTTTTTCAACTGTGCTCCGCTGAGCCCTAGGGCTCCGCGAGAGTAGTCTAGGGGCTCCGTGGCTCCCTGAGAATATCTGTATTAATTAAATTATTTTTATATTTCTTAGTTACATTTTTATTTTTATAATCAATATTATTTGGACCGTACCAATATGTATATTACAACCGTACATATGTCATATTTTGTGTCATTGTCAAAATTAGATTAGATAAAAGTCTGGTTTTTCGTTCATTTGACATATTCCTATAACGGAAAAAACAGCTGGTACCGTGCGATTCCGTTATAAGGAGGTTTTACTGTATATACAATTTTAAACGAAAAACAACGATTAAATAACTTATTTTGTTATAGATCATAAAATATTATTTTTAGGCACATGAAACTTCGCCACTACGTATATTATTATAAACTCAATACAATTAAATTTCAAAAATATTTTAATTGATTTTAAGCCATTTTTATACGGTAAGGCTATTTATATCGTTCTACAGAATATCTGAATTATTCGTAAAGGCATAAGCAACTGGGTAATATTACATCGATAATTTAAGTAGAAAAAAAGATTAAATTATTTTTTAAATAATGAATTATAATATAGTTATAATAACAATAAACAGAGCAATAACAATATGAATTTGTAAGTTAAAATCTAAATTTTAATCGATTCAATAGCTTTAGCCGCATTCAGGAAGATATTCTAGAGTTTAATGTAGAATTTTCTCTTTGGTCAGTCTCGTGTGGTATGCGCTTTATGATTTGGTTAGGGAAACCACAGTGATAGAGCTTGAATTATGAACAAAGGCCCATTTGTGCATGAGGTCCCCACATCTCCCGTATCTTGTTCGAATCCGGTTATCTGTATTAATGTATACGTTAATAACAGCTAGTATAATATTATAATATGAAATATTTTTATAATAACTATAATAAATATTATATTATTACTTTACTGAGTTTTAGTTGTTTTAAGATTGTATTTATTAAAAACAATTTTTACACATAATCAGTTTATAATATGTTTCTAATATTTATTGTTGCGTTTGAAGTAATTTAAAAAAACTAGATTGGAAACTTAAAATATAATATATTATAATTATTATAAAATAATATATGCTATTTATTGTTGACGAAAATTAGTTCAACCTTCAACCGACCATATTAATATTTAATATTATTATTTATACCAATAGAAAAATAAATAAATTATGATATCGATATAAATATATAATATAATAAGTAATACCCTTAGAATTATTGGCTGACAGATCATCTTCTCTTAGAATTATATTCCGTGTGCCATAATTTATCGTTGAATTTAAATTTCAGATTTAACACATCCGTTTCAGCTAGTAACCTCCTTAATGATGTGGTACACTCAACAGATTCTATACAGCAGAGGGAATTCCCCAGGTTTTTTTTTATTAAATATGTATTGTGGAATCCGATCTTTAAAAAAAATTATAAGCCTGAATGGTTTTCTAAGATTTAAATTAAGTAAGGTAATACAAATAGAATATTTTGATTAAATAAACACAAAATAACAAATGCATGACTTATTAAAGGTATATAAAAAAGGTGTGTCAATTTAATGGAGAGCTGAATAAAGATCTCCAAAACAAGAATATACTCCAAAAAACTTAAAAGAAAGAAACCGACTTCTAAGAAATAATAGATAAACATTTTATACAGGTTCAACTATTGTTACTAACCATTTAACACTGTTCAGGTTTATTGTAAAAATTAAAACATTATAACTTATAATGTCAAACATTACTGAGGATCAGGATTAGTCCATAAAATGTATTAGGGTAAATTAAACATTTTTTCACTATTTTTTAGTTAAATATTGACTAGCTTTGAATAATACAGTTTTCAGTAAATTCATTGACAAATATTTGGGGTGGAGGTTGAATTTTATAATTATTAATTACACAGCAGCATTTTGAAAAAACTTCAATTTTTTGATCCTTATAATAGCATATTCCGGAGGAAATTTATTAACTTACGCGTATCCACATATTATACTGTACCACCACTGTATAAATCATCACGCCATTTACAAAATGTTATTTTACATTTAAGTTATAATATAAATACTTTTAACTTAAACAGTTTTTTGATGTGGATACAATATTATCAACACTCAAAAACACTGAACATATACCTAATACTCTTATATTTTTGTATAACATATATATTATAATAATTAATTACATTCACGATTGAATGCAAGTGACTTTTTTTTCGTGCTTATTTAAATAAATAATACGAATACGTATTAATTTATTAGAATTATACGTTTCAATATAGCTTATATTAATCAATTCTCATTGGTTTCATGCTATCACGTGCCAACGCACACGGCGCCACTGTTATTCACCCGCTATGAATATAATAATACACAGTTTGTTACTAATTGCATCGTGCCATTAATACTGAAAATTTACGATCGAAAACGCGTTCAGGATTTGGCCTTCGGAAATGCAAGTGCGCTTTAGTTCGATGGCCATAAACATTTTGATGTGTGAGAAACACTCGGCACGGTTTAACCGTTTAATGGTTAAAAACAATTTTGTCTGTATAATATAATTAATTGATGTGCGCTCGAATGGTTTTGTGTACTTATTTATTGTGTGCCTGTTACAAAGCGTATCGTTTGGATTTGTGAGCATATTGCTCGTGCGATGCGAATCTTAAAAACTACCCTATATACGCGTTACTAGCACAAATAAGCTAGATTTGCACGACGAGCTCTAATTTTTAGTAGACTGGATCGTCTTTGCTTGCAATAGTTATGTTTGAGATGTCGCGATGTTAAATTTGAAAACAATCATCGCCGTATGTGTTAGATGGTTAGGTTGTCAAAAATCACGCTCATCGGCATTTCGTCATCGTTTTCTATATGTATATATTGTATATAGGCATGTATGAGCGAATGCGTATTTCTTGAACTCTTCTCGCGCTTAGAACGGTTACTATACGGACAACATCGAAAAATCCTCTTTTTGCATTTTGGATTCCTGATTTTTGTGCAGATTTTTATGACCGGGAGTTCGTAGATAGCAATGAAGTGATAATAATAATTCAAAAATTATCGTTGAAAAACGAATAAAATTATATTTTCTCTTGGAATTTAAAAAAAAATTAATTTGTCCTGTATTGAGACTGTTCGTGTTGTAAACTTGTAAAATAAACGAAATCATTGCAGCGAGTGTGCATGGCCATATAGAGTAAAACAGTAAAACCCCTATATTATAGCAATTTTAGCGGTATATGTAAAAGCGTACATATTATAATATGTAATTTTAATCGAAATGCCACCCTAAAACATTTATCGTTATTCGTTATACCGTTTATTTCACATTAATTCGGTGTTTATTCTGGTACAGATAATATGTATATGTATACATAGATATGTGCGCCTACGCTCTTCAATATTCATGGAATACTTTGGACGGTGGACAAAATATGTGTACTTCCCTTGTCGTGTGGCTTAACATGGGACAGTGTTCAATTATTTTAAACAATAGAAACTTTAGAGGTTGAACTTTCCGAGAATAATTTATACAACACATAAAATTACTTCTGAAATAATATGTCGTGTCCAATATTTATATTTTACGTAGAAATTGCTACAAAAATATATGTATGTATTGATACGGATAGATAGACGAGAAGCTGGAATATCCAACATTCTGTCAAAAACCCTTACCAGAAGCGGACTTACCATTTTTTCACCCCTAGGCATTACACACTAGCACCCCGTACATGGGCGTGCTATACAAAACTATAAAAATTGTATGTAGGTATTTTTATATTTATACATATCAAGTAAATAAATAATTAAACAAATAAATATTAATAATATTTAGAGTAAATGTAGGTACTTGTACAATTAAATCATTTTGCGCTTTGATTTTACCATGGCAAAATTATCTATGATTTCATCAAATGATAACTGACGAGTTATTTGATTTTCAATATAAAGACATAAAGTCGATATCAATCGAATAATATTTATGACTTTTAACCACATTTATGATAACTTCCTTAACTTTTTTGGCCATTAATACAATAATGCCCGTGCACGCTTATTATGGTGCGGGGTGAGGTGGGTCGTTGCAGTTAATATAAAAGTACAGTAGGTAAGTGTTATCAGTGATAACAGAGCATAACTTACTGAGCTGTGCGAGCAGGCTGTCCCACACCTACATAGTAGAGCGGCTATATACAATATACCGGGCGGCCCTACGTTTCGAGGCAGTAGATTTGGGTGCCTCGGCCGCCGTTTTGCGCATGCGCCATTCACAATATTTTATGTGTTTATGCCGCACACACGTAGACCACCCCGCATGCACCCTAGGCAACGCCGGCTACAGCCTCGTCGAGTGTCGAGCCTCTAGCGGTGGTGGTGGCGGCGCCGGTCGCAGGATTAAACTTAAACTGCAAGGTTATTATAGCTTATAAATTATAACGTACGTAATTTAATGTACGACTGCACATTTGACAAATATGGGTAAAAGCTAAAAGTTTTTCCATAAGTTAAGCATTTTTTAAATTTTTTGAAGAAAAGTAAGTATTAATAGTATTATTAAAGTCGATATACTTACGATAAAGATCTATTCGGCGTGCTAAGAGTACGTCAAGTTATTTTAGAGCATAAAAACAGTAGCCAATAAGTATTTATATGATCAATGATACTGCACCCATCAATATCTCAGTAGGTGATAAATACTTATAGTATCAATATAACAATACATTTCCGAGAGGCTTTCCCCAAAAGTAATACCCCATTATGTTAGTATACAATTTCTTCAAATCAATAATCAATTGAGTAATACAATCGTAATTCAATTTATTACTCAAAATTTGTTAAGAATTGTTACAATACCATTTGCTCAAATATTGTCATTTTTTTTATTTTTTAACATTTATTACTCTTCAGTTTGTGTAATTAGTTAACATTTAAGGTTATAATATAATATACCTAATCACAAAAAGCAAAGAAATTTAAATTGATTTAATTTTTATACAATTCGTTCCAAAGTTATAGACTCTTGCATTTGCTGTACGAAAAATTGTATATTTTGAATTTTCATACCACCTTACATTATGTTCCTACCTAAGTATAATATATTAAATAATATATTGGTATTATATAGTTGACATATTGAATAATTAAAAATAAGTAAATAAAAAAAATGTATAATAACACTCGGAATAACCACATCAACGGTCGATATAATATACAAGCGCGCCCGCAGCATAAAATCCCACCCGGGCAAAATATAAGATTATAACCTAATAATAGTTATAGTGCTATTGATATTGATATTAAGGTATTTTAAGTTAAAAATCCCCAGGGGAGCAATAGCCCTTTTGGCTCCCCCTTGCGGTCGCCCTTGATATTATAATAATAATATAATACACAGATAACGTAAATGCTAAACTATTGTTATTATTCAGTGTACAGCTATGCACATGACGTACCTACATAATATTATTCACGGTATTTTGGTCATCATCAGTTATTTATCATTGAAATAAATTAAAAAGAAAATGAAATTATTTGAAAAGTCCAAAGTATAAAATTTGTTTTTCTCCGAAGGTGCATTTATATTTAGTCTGCAATCAACAATATACATAATGTCGTAATCAAGTAACTAGGAACTCTACTGTTAATTAGATATGTAAATATGTAATACGTTAAAATTAATGGATAAGAATACAGTTTATTTATTTCTTTTTTTAGATAACGTTAATTGTATACTAGGTACCACAGAAATTTTATGTGTGGACACTGGACAGATATTAAGTAGGTAGTTTAAATTAGAATTTTATAGTCATATATGACATATCATTTTCAAAATATTTATACTAATTTTAAGCTATTTTTAGGCGTTTACAATTTTCCTATCGTTTCAGTTTTTTAAAAATGAATGTTGGCAACTATTTTTATCAAAAACCTTTTAATTGTAATACGTGATTCCTCGCATAAGTAGTTCTTATAGCAATAAATTAGTAATTAGTAAATATAGATAATAATCACAGCTAAAAATATCAAGTAGGTAAACGTATAGGTACAACAAAATAGGTATAGCCGCCAGTTACTATAGTTAGTATGTTGAATCTAACTTATTAATTACTAATTACTCAGTGGTGTGTAAAATAGGGTTTATGTGTTAATCGGCAACACTTCAATTATGGGAAGGTGGGTATTGATAGAAGAAAAATAGAACATTTTATAGGTCGGTGTAACAATATTATGAGTGGTACCTAGGTCACCTAAAATTATTTGTGTAACACCAATTTTTTTATGATACACGCCACTCCTACTAATGATTGGTCAATTAGTTGAGTGGTTCTTTTATGTAAAATATTAATACATGATACTCGTAACTATGGTTGTAGGTAGGTATAATAGAATAAGAGTACGAGTTTTATTTGTGTACGCTACAGCTATTATTAATAACAAAAAGTAAGTTTTATTATAAATTATAATATTACTTATCAATTTAAAGACCCGAATCTCATGCAATTGCATGTTTTTATGGCGTGTTATAAATGCTATAGAAACAAGCTACAAATCCAAAATCAAGAGATGTAGATTCATTTAAAGATAGTTTTATTTTGCACGAAATTGAACGTTTCAGTTTTTTATTTTATAAAAATGTACTAATTAGTACTTTGTACAAACATTTTTGCTACATAAAAATAACTCATATCTACTTTATCATCGCTGTAGTATGTTGTTATACGAAGTATTGCACTTTTATATCTAATAGGTAATATAATTACAAATATACATCGAAATAATACTACGTAGGTAGTTAAAATAATGATGATACTACTACGATTGTCGATTACATACAGTAAGGAATGGACTTTAGAAAAAATACAATGAAAAGGTACAAATACTCTATGAAAAATTCAAATCAGTATTTGAAAAAATCGCGGATACAGTATTTTAAAACTATACAACAAATCAATAAATGGAAATGTCATAGATTTAAAAGAAGATTCTGTCTAACTGTAAGTCTCTACAAACATGCCCGATCACAAGTGTTGATGTAGAACATGTGTTTTCACAATACTAAAACACATATTAAGTGACAGCAGGCATAATGTTATAGAAAAAAAACTTAGAAATGTACATGATAATATTGATAATATACATATCAAATATTGTAAATCAGTTTAAAATGTATATTTAAAATTTTAAAATGTATTATTATTTTTATTTTAATGTCAAATAATAAATAATAATATTATAAAAAATGAATAACAATAAAAATAAATTTTGAAGTTAATTAATATGAAGAAAAATTTGTTATATAATTCCTAATGAAAATTTGTTTTTGCAAGATTTTGCATTTTACAGCATTTTAATTGCACGTTTTTTAGGTGTTAGCTGCACAAAAATCTGGTCTTTACTCATTATTATTATGATTTACATTTTTTTTTATGTATCATAAGAACAAAACACAAATACACTTTTAAAATGTTTCATTATTAAGACCCCCCCCCAAAAAAAAAATAATCTTTAAATTTAATACCTATTGTAGAAATAGTTTTTTTACTATCCACATTTTTTTATTAAAATGTGCAATATTTTTTGTTCTTTTGAACAGAAAATAATGTGCAGGTATTGAATAGTTTTTACCGGGGACGCTCACAGTTATACATTTTATATTGCAACGTTTTAAATTTATTTATAATTATTAATTATAATGAATAATAAATAAGTTATTGAAAACCTATGAAGTTAATTGATTTTTCATATTTTTGTGGTTTCTTATACAATCTAAAATAACCGTTCATTGTATTCTTTGCTACCCAAGTTTCACTACTTTTCAAACTCTACATAATATTATTTTTATTAATACATTTTGTATATGTATAATAAAAAGAAACTGAAAATAATTAAAAAGACCAAGAAATACTTGCGTCAGTTAGAAAACTTTGAAATAAAATATAATCAACTACAATGAGATTTATTTATGTATTACCTAATTTATTTCTACAACAAAATAATGTCCCGGTCCTTAAATAGTGCCGGTATAATATTTAAAAAAAAAAATTATGTAAAAATAAGTGTTCATAAAATATGTGAATTTAGATTAATAAATGTAGAAGCTATATACTCTGCTTTTAGCTGCTATCATGGTATTGTGTATATTTCAGCTATAAATTACGAATGCTGTTTTAAATGTTATCGCACTACATACATAATACATAACTATTATATTATTTATTTAATTATTGTTTTCATAAATAAATCTCATTGTAGTTGATTATATTTTACTATATAAATTTATATAAAAACAAAGATAAAACTACCTAACTTGCCTACCTATGTTTAGTTTATTTTCTAACAATTTTAGCACCTATATAAGTTATAACTATTAAATATTAATTATTAACATATAACAATTTTAGTTTATTATTTTGTGTATAATATTAATATTATACTTTTAAATTCTAATTTAAATAAACTCATTAAACCAACGTTATTTTAATGCAAGTAATAAAGATGTTTTCAAATGTAACGGGGAGGAAGGATGGATAATTGAAGTTTAAATCAGAATTTCCTGTTTAAAGATATATTATGATGTACCTAAGCTATCGTGTATTACGCGTAAGCTATAAATTAGAGCACACGCCTGGTTACCTAACTCTTATGTTAACGTTCGAGAGATATCTTGTGGGTTAATAAGCAATGAAACATTAATATTATAGTATATAAAAAAACAAGATAAAAGTTTAAAACCGCTTCGCTCAGAACCTAAAAGGTTCCAAAAATGAAAAAATTAAAATCTTCTTGAATTATTTAAGATTATTAAACCACTATATATAGTAAGATATTGTTCAACTCATATTCGTCATACCGGTACATCCAATTGCCTGTCGACAGTTAATGAGGAAATAATCAATCTATAGGTACCGATTAAATCAGTAAGCATATATATATATATTTTTTTTTTTCTGTCGTTATTGGTCGTTTCGTCCAGATGTGTGATTACTGATTAAGCACATAGCATATATTGAGCATTTAACGAGTGGGTACTTAAAATGAGAGCAGATAAATGAAAACCTCATACATGATATGCACGATTCGTGGGTATACATTGCACGCTGTGAAATTTGTGGCAATAAAGATGTTGAATTATAACAATAATTATACATTTTTAAATGTTTGAATATTTTAATATTTAACTATTCGCACACCAAAATATAATATCTAAATATTATTTTTGATTGGTCCGTACACACAAAATAAAATAAAATCTTTATTTAATTTTTGTCGGAGTTTTGGGTTATTTTCATCACATTCAACGCAACTCGCTAACTTAATAATCTGAGCTAATTTTTTGTCTTTCGACGTAGGTCGTAGGTAACTACTTATCGTGAAAGGACCGGAATTTGAAAAAATCTCATCAAGTTGGTATATTTATCTGCACAGTAAAATAAACACACTATTTGTGATAAAAAAATATTCCCCTCGCAATTTACTTAATCAGCACTCATATACAAAGGGTACCCATAATATGCATACATTTTATGGTTCAATAAACTTTTTATTTTATCCAGTGACAGCCTATTTAAAATATTATATTACATTGTTATTTGCTGAGCATTATATAATTTTTTAGAACTAAAGTGAACTTTATGAGATTTAACTTAAAAACTTTTGTAGGTTCACAGATGTGGTTTGTAAAACTTGCAAATTGTTGCAAATTACACGAAAATGTCGATATTATTTCTTACGTTTTGACGAAACTTGGATGTGCTAACCTACCTAAAGTTTGTTCGTTTAACAGTATATATTAACATTACATAGATGAAAGGGTGAATTTTACTTACTAAATATTGATTGGTATTGCCGTATTGGTCTAAATTCTACATATAATATATAACATGAAACGTGGGAAATTCCACAGACGTGGTACAACATATCACAGAATTTTATTATACGAGTACGACTAATGAATAATATTATATTGTGCATATTAAGTACCTAGATATGTAACAATATTTTATGATTTAATAATTTAATGTACCTTTGTATAATGTAATATAAGAATGAGTTGATCTATTTACGGTGAACACTCATTACTTCAAAAAGTATTATAATAACTTTTTTGGAAGTTTTCTATTTGATACATTCTTATTTATATGCATTATTTTATGTTTATAGATAAATGGGAGTTGTATAATATAATATTATTATACTAATGCAGTAATGCGTCTAAATTTTATTGTGTATGATAAATAAAAAATCATTCATTAAATATTTTATATATTTTATACGTAAACGTTTTAAGAAAAATGTTCTCTCCAGATTACGGAATTAGAAATATATAATGTAAACCTTTATAAATCAAAAGTTGATAACGGTTCACACATAAGACAAGAGTAAACAAATTATAAAAACTAAATATTCATGTATTTTACATTTTCTAAAAAGTAATATTTTTCAAAATAATGAGTAATTACTGTTAAAAGAATCGACTTAATAATAATATTATATATAGGACATAGGTATATTTTTGCATAATGTATAATACTTCACAGACGATACCGTTATTTGATTAATTTTTGATGTTTCTATATATTTTAATAATGGTAATCGAATTAATATTCATGAATTATAACATGTCACCGTAGTGCTTAAGTGTGAATTCCATTATTTGAAAACATATAAGTTTGATGCTGCTACACCTCATATTTCAACACTCGTAACCGCGTTGTAATTATAATTACGGAATAACTATCAAGTGTATAATTATTTCTATTTACCTAAACGCGTGTTTGCAAGAAGATAATAAGAAAACGTTTAAAAATTAAATTAATCTTTTTTAACGAGATGCAGATGCCAATTGGATTAAAAGCATACAGTTTAAAAACAAGTATTTGTATCCCAATGGCCTATGCTGCCGAGGGTAATTTTATTATAAAAAAAATATTATAAAAAAATAAAAATAAATCTAACAAAAATGACAGTTGCAAGTTAACTGAGTGAAGAAGCCATATAGACAGTATAACCTACTAAAAATTATTATTAATAATAAAATATTGAAATGTATGCAATGATTTAGAAAACATTTAAAAAATCAAACAATATCAATGAAATAAATAATAAGGACATAACTTAATATTTCTATACCCTAATTTGTGAAAATGAATTCAATTTGTTCAAAAAAGTAATATTATAACATTCTACAAACGTATAGGTAACACAGATTCACCGTGTTTTTTTATACAATTTGACGTGTATTGTGAGTACATAATATATTGTTGTATGTTGCATTATAAGCATTAATGGACAATCGTGTTTAATCAGGTGATAAAACAAAGTTTTTTTACAGCCCTTAGTATACTTTGCAGTGTACACCTATTACAATCCCAGATTTTAAATGAATTAAAATTTAAAATTATTTTTGTATTGACAATTTACAGGTATACAAAGGTATAATCCTTGTGTTACCAAAATACACAGAATCTCGATGCTATAGTACCACCATCGATGTAAAAAGCTTAAGTAAAGCTTATGCTAACGATTTTTTTTCATTTGGTATAAATTCAATTCTCTGTCTTTTAGCACGAGTAGAAAATAATTTGGGTGACAAACTCGCACGTATTAAGGATTATGGTGTTGCATGCGGGACGTATTTAAGCCGTTTTCTTACAGAACAATATGAAGGAGTATAAAAGCTTTTATGTACCTTGTGAATTAATTACTATAAATTCATTTCCTTTTTCCTCATTCTTATACAGTTATACCATTACACGTCATAAAATATCTGAAAATTACAAGTGATCAGCTGTAAATTAAATTATATATTTGAACGTAATAATTAGTTAAGCGTTTTCTGTAAGAATGTCAAATATAAGAATAATGCACTTATTTATTTTAGGTTATGCAATATCTACCCTGAGCATTATTCACTAAAATTATTTGTTCTCTGTGATACATATCCAGGGTATCTTCAAGGGGGAGCGATGGGGCTAGAACCCCCTGAAATTATGTTTCTTAGTTTTATATGGTTAATTTTTCTGTAATTTAGCTGATTTTTATCATGGTAATACTAATAAAATTGTATTCTAAATATCAATGATACTCGTAGTTAATGTCTAATAATAATTTAAACGATTAAATTTAATAATATTATGTTTTAATATGTGAATAAAATTGTCTATCTATGATAACAACAAATAACATCACACATTTTACGTTTAGTGTAATCCATTTTACTTTGTTTTTTTCAATATTAGAATAATTTGACTATTTACCAAATTTAAAGGTAAGAATATTGCTTAGGGGCCAAGTAGTATTTTTAGATCTTTAATACCCACACACACACAGATGGGTACAGGGATGCTCTTGCAGCAGACTGCTATTCCCATTTGACAATACATAATAATAGAGATGAAACAACATACAAATTATAAAATTCCTATCAAACTAAAGCTTTACTTACTAAAGCTTTACCCTAATCAATTTATCAATTTCTACTCTTAAACTGCTAAAGTAGGTATAAACCAATTTGCTACCAGAAAAACCTCCCTCAACGTTGAAGATAGTTTTAAATTTAAATTGACATTAGATGGAAAAGATGTATTTTTTATAGATTTGTAGAAACATATTGGCAAAACGAGTCTTGGACATGCTTCCTATTACATCTAGTAGACCGGCTAAAGAGTCAAACAGAACTTTCATTCAGAAACATGAACATCTCATAAACGCTTTTCTTAAAAATATATTTTGTGGTATATATCACTTAAAATGCAATAGAACGTTGTAAAAACAGAACCGCACGCCTGTATTCTCATCATTTTAGTGTCATAACTATGTGGTATGTGGTTAGAATTTTAGGAAACTTATTTGGGATATTTATCGTTATACCTCGGTATACCTAAACCTGAACGTTTATAACAGTTTTTTGTATTTTATATAATATATAAACTGGCCAAAGAAACTCGATGGGTGCGGAAATCCAGGAATTCCTCTCGCCCCCGGACGCAGCCATGCCAAGTACCTATTCTATCGAACGAAAATGTGACCCCGTAATGTTAATCGTGCAGAACGCGAAAATGGCCAGCGTGGAACGTTAGCTTGATTGCGCGTAAACGGCAACCAGACGGAGTTTGTTTAGGTTAAGGTATATAATATTATTATTATACTACACTTAAATTATACGCTATATCGATAGCTAAGAAGCCCGTGGTTTGCAGCTGTGAAAGTGTGATGGGAGATTAATATGACCATTTACCATGAAATATTTTACCACAGATATGTGTGTTTATCAGCTGCGTATTTTACTTCACTTGCTCTTAAGATACCTAAATAGATTTAAAACAGATTTTAAATGTATATTATGTAAATTATAATTTGTATTTACATGTCGATATAACAACTTTAGTCGGGGTATATCTGATATTGTATATGAGGTCCCACGACCCAGGTTTTTTTTAATCAATATTACGGGGGACTTAAGTCCTTCCAAAACAATTTGGCCTATTTGCACCTATATGTACTATTTATTGATTAATTGTAAACTTTTATTATTTTGGGTATAGCGTAGGTTAGGGGTCGGCAAATGGCGGCGCGCGAGCCTTTTTTATCTGACCCGCGCAACTTTTTCAAATTGCATCATACAATTTTAAAGTTTATCGTCTATACTTTATCTTATCGATATAATAATATTGTTATCTGATATTGAACATCGTTAAATGTGTAAATGTCATAATATAGTTATAGACTATAGTAGGTATATACACACGTATGTATACGTATAGCCATAACTGTTTGTACCGACCTATTTAATTATATCAGTCTCTTCGTATCGTTTGTGTCGTGCTGTCGTTGAATTTATTATTTTCGTTTTTTGAAGTGCTTAATAATGTCCGCAAAAAAGCGATTGATGATGAAAATAGAACTTTTAACACCTCATGGGAGAATGACTATTTATTTATTATTAACAAACAAAAAAAACCTCAATGTCTAGTTTGTTTAAGCGTTAATGCGTTCTTAAAAGAATATAATTTAAAAATACATTACATGGCAAATCATTTGTCCAAATATGAAAAATACATTGGTGATGCAAGAGAGAGTGTTGTAATAATTGATCTCAAAAGAAAACTTCAATCACAACAAAATGTGATGACAAAAGCAACAACTTCACAATCAAGTTTATTGGCTTCATATATAATTTATAACGAAATAGCAAAATCTTAAAAATCGTTGGGTGGTGGCGAATTTGTTAAAAACTGTGCAGTAAAAATGGCTAAATCAATTAACGAAAACAAAATTGCCAGTGAATTTGAAAAAATATCACTTTCAAGACACACAGTGACACGACGTATAGCTGACACTGATAGTGCCATTCGTAAGACATTGCAAACTATATATTATGACGGATTGTGCATACTTTTCGATTGCATTGGACGAAAGCACAGATGTTTCAGATGTAAGTCAACTTTTGATATTTGTTAGAGTTATATCTTCACAGTTTGAAGTGTATGAAGACCTATTAGAATTATTTTCCTTGTATGGAACTACCAAAGGAAGTGATATATTTAATGCAGTAAAAAACGCAATTATTGAACCATTTGGTGGATTCAAAAAAATGTCATCGATTGTGACAGATGGTGCCAAAGCCATGGTTGGCAAAACTATTGGTTTTGTTGGTTAATTACGCAAATCTAACGTTAATGTTCCTGCTATACATTGTATTATTCATCGGGAAGCGTTGTGTGGAAAAATAATGAAGCTTGACGGAGTTATGAATACTGTATTTAAAATTACTAATCTCATTAGAGGAGGCAACCGTAGTTTAAACCACCGTAATTTTATTACATATTTGGAAGAACTTGATTGTGAGTATGATGATTTACTATTACACACGGATGTACGCTGGTTAAGTCGTGGAAAGTGTCTCGAACGTTTTTTTGTTTTGAGAAAAGAAATAGGTACTTGAGTTTCTTAAAACGAATATTAAAACTGACACTACGTATTTGGAAAACCAAAGTCGTTGAAAAAAATCTAATACATTTTCCGTGTTGTGAAATTATAAAAATAGAATTTAACGGCGAGTTTAATTTTGAACATTGCATTACCCACTTGGACGAATTAACTGTAGAATTCGAAAGACGATTTGAAGAAGTTGAACTTATGCGCCCTCAAATAAATTTATTTAAAAATCCAATGGCAGTTGAAATTGAAAAGCAAGATGCTGAACTTCAATTAGAGTTATGTGAGTTGCAAACAGAACCATTATTATTATCCACAAAAGAGATTGACCTAAGCTTTTAGAAAAAATTACCTATTCTAAAATATCCACTTTTACGAGAGTTCGCATTAAAAATGTTATCCATGATTGGAACTACTTACATTTGTGAATGTACATTTTCAATCATGAAACATATCAAAACATAGAAATCGACTTATAGATAAAACATTAAGTCACCTACTTCGTGTTTCTTCGTCCGAAATAGAAGTCGATTTTGCCACGTTATTGTCATTAGAAGCCGCACATGCTCAAAACTCACACTAAACAAACAACTATTTATATTTAATTAAATTATTTTTAATAACCCTGTTTGTATTACCTATTACATTATAAATAAAATAAATGCTAATTAAAATTTATATTTTGAATGACCTTTTTCTTTTTTATTGCTTTCTATGCTCTGACCCGCTAGATTTTAATTTTCTAAAAATTGGCCCCCTAGTAACTTTGAGTTGCCCATCCCTGGCGTAGGTCATAGCCATGAATTATAATAAAACGTAATTAAAAGCCCGTATCATTTGATTTGAATTCCAACAGTAGCCAGTCTTGATGAATACCTACATAATATATAGGTAATGGTGTATAAAATATAACATGAACGCCTTTGATTATTTTTTGTTAAATATAGGTAATAATATAGTATACCCTATTGAAAGAGCATGCCTATAGGCTATAGGCTATAGAAGAAGATAATATACGGTGCGGTGTGGTGTACTACAGTGATCAGATTATACTATGTATGTAGTACCCATTGCGTATTTACTGATAAATTACAGTGAACGGTCCAGGAATTAATTATTGTTTCCATCTAGCAGTAGGTACACCTCCGTATTATATATGTATATAATATACATAACAATATATGCTTTTCGTAATACCCGTTTTACATTTAAATATATTATCATCGTATAAGTAGGTACGTACTTTAATATATTATGCTCCGTGTGCATGCGCGTCCGGTGGTTGCGTTTTAGCCTTATAGAAACCCTGCACTGGCAACTGACCCCACCACGTTTGTATAATGGGTTGTATTCAAGATATATTATTAGCAATGCTAATTGAACAGGCAAAATTAATACTTTTTTAGCATTAAAATATATGTGTAATTACGTATATGCATATTACCTTGTCTAATATAAACAATCAATCAATCATTAATGTTTAAGTATGAACATAGTTTTCTTCCACATCAAAAGTCGTCTATAAATGGCTATTCTCAGAATTAATTACTCCTTGAATAAGAGTTCGCATTTCAGTGATTTCAGTGAATATGATTTTTATTTTTTCCTGATTTGTTTATTTAATGTATATAAGATTAAGTACTAATTTTAAATAATGAAATTTGAATCGTGCCACGTTTCTCTCTTATATTTCAAATATTATGATGTCATTTGTGTATCCTATATATTATTGAATTGTATTGTAATTGTGAACTGGTCTGTCATTTATGATCATAACAGTTAGTCGACTAACTCTGTATTCTTATTCTTATTTTATTTTATATACTTATTAAGGAATTTTGTTTCTTTTGAGAAAGGATGTACCTATCAAAAATTTTAATTTTTGTTTATTTTATCTTATCTAATGTTGCTATTTCATATTACTTCATATTATTATTTCTTTATTACTACTATTATTATTCTATAACTATTGTTAACTCTCTACTCCATCACAAGCTTAGGCTTAAAGGAGTAGATATATTTTCTTTATTTATACTATAAATTGTACATTTAAAGAAAAACTACTTTAATAAAAAAAAAAAAAATTGTATGAATAAAACCACGAAGATTAATATTTAAGAAAAAAAGATAAGTTTGAAATGTCGTGCTTTGATTACAGTGGTTTTTAATATCTATTCCCGTACATTAATACTTAGTTCCTTTATAGACTATTGTTCACACTTCATAGTTCATAAGTACACTACACATATTCTCATTTGCAATATTATATACTCAACCAAATTTCAATAAAGATATATTTTAATATTATATTACCTATACAGTGTATAATATGTTAACCATTTATCCAGTTGTATGCTATCTATATCTAGGTATTTATTCAAAAAATACGACAACGTATACCTATAGAAGTATACAATAAGGTGTTATAGAACAACCTGACAAATTAAATAACTTTTGTTCTAATCAATATTTAAATTTAATTTATGGGTAATTAGGTTATAAGTACTGAAGTACAGTATACTATAGTATACATTTTTTTATACAGAAAATAAAAATTGATTGTTAAAATATTTATTTAAGTCAAATACTTAACTTTTTAAATAAATATCAATATCTTTTTGGAGTTACCTAATTCGAAACGTAATAACATTTTTCAAAATAATCTTTTTGGGAATTTTTAGACATGCTTGAGTAAATCTTGAATTATTTACTATCCAAATAATTTCCATAGTTTTCAAAACTTGTAAAAATTTTTCATTGTTATTATTATTATGTATTACACTCTATATCATTCGCAATCCACTTGGATTAAAAAATATTTTGTTTTATTTAAAGAGAAATTGGAGCCGGTTTTATTTTAAAGTAAAATAATCAGTCAAGTGGAGCCGTATGTTAGCTTTTATGATGTCACCAAATACACCGTATTATATAAACTATCAGGGGATATGTAACTATGTAAGTATATTGTAACAAAGGAGGTTTATATAATAATTTGCGACTTTTTTGTACTAAATAATTAACACAACTCTCGGGGTTTTGATTTTTACTATAGGTAATGGGACCTATGTTATATGAACAAAACGCTAAAGCAGTATTTTATTTTTTACAATTATTGCAATTGTATGTTGAGACATTTTTTTTTAATCCACTTACTAGTTACGTACTATTAATTTTTCCAGTCACATTTTTAAATGCATTTTTATTTACATTATTCATGGGTCGGCCAGAATAAACTTACTAGCTAAGGTATATTAAATACATGTTAAAATGTGTGCGATGGACAAAAAACATAATAACATAAGAAAGTATAATAGTACCCAACCACCTCAAAAATAATTATTATAAAAAAATCGACACCATACTAAGCTTGCATGTAAAAGTTAATAACAATAACAACCACAATAAAAATAAACCAATATTATTTTGTTCACTGTATTTCCATTGTTATATAACTGACGGTTTGTCGCGGTACGGCGGGTGACGGGTGGAGCGGCGAGCACGTCGTAGTCTGCATTTGCGGCGGCCCGATGCGGGAACAAAATAATAAGAATAATAATATTATTATAAATTAATTTGGAAACCGGTCACATAGCGCTATCTGGCGGCTCTCAGACGCGGGGCCGCCAAACTCGTCGGTCGGTTTGGCTATGGGCAGAAACGGTGTACCGACGCTCTACCTTGTGACGGTGACTAGTCGGTTGCTAGGTATATATACCGCCAGTTCGACACATTTCTTTGCGGAGGTCTGACGCACGGTTACTGCCCCAAATCGCCGTATGGCGAACCCCTAACGGTTTAGCGCTAACGAAAAAAGTTAATATGACGACTATGTCAACAATGATAATAGTAATAATAATAATAATAAACGGAGGGTGAAGGGTGGGGAGCCTGCGGAGGCTTTCCCCGCCTTCCATCCGACAGTCCTCAAATTGAGGAAACACACGGAGAGATGTTCATTGTGAACTACCAACGTGCACGGGCGGTGCCGTAACAGAGAGTCGACACTGTTGCGAAACTGCTAACCACTATCGCGGTGCCGTGCGTACCCTCGACCTTCGTAAAAAAAATTTTTGTTTTTTTTTTCTAATTAATCAATTTGATATTAGATCAAAGCTCTCTCTATCATTTCATTTTCTCAGCTTGAATATCTCTCTCAAAGCTTACTGATTTATAATTAACTAACGGTTCGTTAATATTTATCTCATAATGATTACTTATTATTATTATTATTATTATAAGATATCCGACAAACATTTTTAATATTCCAAAAAACAAACAATATAATGACTAAAAAATGTAAATCTGCTTAATATAATATAGGATATTATACACGCCGTATAGAATTATTTTATTTATATAAATACCTAGTGTATAATTTGAAAGAAAAACAAAAAAATCATTTTAAATGTTTTATACCAAGTGGTTACGTTAGGTAGCTATTTTCAAGGGTTTTTTCTTGATAATTTTTTTTTCTTCCATATTATCTTATGCAATTATTAATTTGTATATCTTTTAAAATTAAAGATTCTGAATTGTATACCCTTTAAAATGTGTATAAAATATAAATATATATTACAGTAACTAATATGAAAAAGTATGGGTGGATTTAAAAATTTACTACATTCCATAAATTTGACACCCTATGCGGCCGCATGGTTCGCAAAGCCTTAAATCTGTCCCTGTGAAATAGTTTAAAAAAAATAGTAGATAGGTACTTACGACTTACCATATTTTTACAATCCCTAATAAGTAATAGCAATATTATGATTTATGGCTATTGGCTACACGCGTAGGTACATCGATTGACGATTATTGTAACACTGATTGAGTTATCCTTATTTACTGTACCGTCACGGAAGAATCAACAATTGCATTTAGTCGTTTAAAGTAAAGCTTGTTTTTGAATTGTTGAACCCTTGTGGATATTGTGTGATAATTTCAGTTTGGAAACCTTTCATGCTGTATTTACGTCATATAAATAGACTTCCAATCAACGATGTGTAAATATGTATTTTATACGCCTGTCTGTTACATTAGTTATTTTTATAAACGACTGTATACACAACTTTTACTTTATGTTTTTACTCAACAAAATAGTGAAAACATTATATGCAACGAGATGGTAACATGAGTCATGACTACATATTAAATTCTTAAATTTATGTAGTACCTAGGTACAATAAATACATATTATATTGATAATTTGTTAATTAAAATAGTAAATATAGCAATAAATAATTAGTGATGTTAATTAATGTGTAATATCATTTAAAGATGTGTAGGTATTAAACTATTAAATATTAATTATTATTCATAATCATTATTATCTTTGATATCATCACTCAGTGCTGGAAATAGACTTTAACTAACTAATGTGTGTAACTAACTTGGCAATTGGCTCTTTATTTTATAGGAAAAAGCCAATAGTTAATATTAATAAAAAATGTATGTGGCTACAGGTCTTTAACTCGTTGATTTTGACTCATTTATTAATGTCTATAATCAATTTAGGTGTATATTATAGTCTATACATAGGTATTAGGTACCCACCTATTATAGTGTTATAATGTAATTAGAAATTTATTTTTGACCAAGGCTATAAAGCCCAAGTATAACTTGTTGTAGGAACAACATAAAAATACAGCAAATATCAACTAGGTATAAAGACAGCTAAACTTTTTTGATTTTAATATTTCATGATCACCCTTTTCAACCTAGGTTTTAGTTATTCTGAGACTATTTAATATATTGTATAATAATTTTATCTATAATATGATATATTATTATGTATTATCAAGAATGATATTATGTCACTATCTGACAAAATTGATAGTTTAATAAATAAATCTGAAAAAACTGGGCTTGGTTTTGGTGAGCTGTTAACTAAGATGATACGCATTTCAAAAAGAAATATTTCAAATCCTATTTCTATAGAAAACGAAGAAAACTTTCCAATCAGGATTTCATAATATGTTATTATTATAATAATTTAATAATTATTTTGAGGTCGTGATTATTTTCAATATACTTTTTGAATTGAACCTTCGGAATCGCTTACATGTGTAACTGCTTATTGTATTTTAATTGATGATTGTATTGTAGAATATGAACCTTTTACTAGAGAAGTAAGAAAACTTGTAAAAAATTTAAATAATTATTTCAGTTGTATAATAAGGTTTGGTGGGAAAAAAATCGAGGAAAAAAAAATTTGGTCTGTACCTATAGGTATATGTTATACGGTAAATATTTTGCGTATGCGCAGAATTCGTGGACAAAAATTTGAAATCTCCCTGTAAAATGCTATACGGTAAATATTCTTGTGTGAGCGCCAAATAGGTGGGCAACGAGTGTGTAATCTCCCCGTGATGTGTAATTCGGTAAAATCAGTGTGCTCTGACGCGGACATTCCAACTTGAACATGGTGTGATCTGTGAAGAAAAAAACAAATGTACTGTGAACACACAAATGTATGCTATTTATTTAAGATTTGAAAATTAATAATATGTAGGCAGTATCTATCTTTATAAATTAAAAGTGTTCACTATTTGGTGAACACTGAATGCGACTTATATGAAATACTATATTTATTGCTGGCTGATGTAAATTGTAAGTTTTTTAAATGTATTATTTTGAATTCCCATTCGGTGTATATTACATGATAAATAAAAAGTGGAAATTCTGACTGTATTTTTTATCTAAACTCATCCACCCACCACCTCTATACCAATAAATAAATACACGTATACGTGTGTCACAATAAAGTTAAAAAAAAACACCTAATAATTCTATTTTGTAGTAGCAGAAACTGACAAACTAAGAGTAGGATCATCTGTTTGAAGCTTAATGTAATATGTATACTTAGATTAAAACAATGTATATATCCTCCAAGCTATATGCTACTATACATAACGTAAAAAATGTAATTTTAAATAACGAAACACCTGCATCTGTAATTGGATTCATTGAAACGGTTTTGAATTATGATATTCTTATGGCAAGTTAATTATTGTTTAATTAATTATTTATAAAATGAGTGGCATATTATACGTATATAAAATGTGATGGTTAACAAACAAATATTATCAAAATAAAGTCATTATTAGATAATATTTATAAGACGACGATTTTATTATTCGAACAACACAGAAATAGAGAAAAAAACAGTTTTAAGTCGAACCGATTACACATTTACACCTCTATACTCTTCCAAGGTAGACGGTAGACAATTGCCTGCAAATACCATCTGAATTATTTTTTGTTTATTTGATTTATTTTTCATCAGCAAATTTTTTCAACGTTGTTAAGAGACGATGAGAAACGTCGAGTGCGAGTTCAGATTGAATATTGCGCATGCGCCATTCATACCGTTTGACGATGATGCGAATGGGATATTTTAATTTGTAATCCTATGAGGCACTTACAAATATAAACAATGATACGGGATGTCGGCCGTCAATAGATATCCTATACCCAGCGTATATTTTCCACGTATATTATAATTTAAAAACCTGTTAATAATTCATTTAATAGGTAACATAATCGTTTTATGCATATAATATATAATATTATTCAAAAAATTCGAACTTCTAAGTTTTAACCAAAGAAATTCATGAACTGGTTAACATTTGAAAATTATTTAAACTTTAAACAATTTAAATTTTAGACTTTTGATGGGCTAGGTAATAATTTATTTTATTTTAAGAGGACGCTACTCGGACATTCGTTGTCTCCGTCTTACAAGTGCGTAAGGCGTAACAGAGCAAATTTTACGTTCAGAAGATCACGTTTAGCTCCGTTATTTTAAAAATTAGAGTAAATTGATCTCTTATAAAATTTAAAGGTAAGACTATTAGCTAAGGCATCTGGTAGTGTTTTTTTTTTTTGTATAAGCAAATTATGACTATTTTAAAAACTGTAAATTTGTTTGTACATCTTAAAATACTCAGAATTCACTTTAAAATTAAAATACGACAAAAAGTCTATGAGATGCCCTAGAAAATAATTTTACCTTTAAATTGTATAAGAGATTAATTCACTCTAATTTTTATACTAACGGAGCGAAACATAATCTGCTGAATTTGCTATGTTACGTACTTGTAAGATGGAGGCAATAAATGTCTGTATACCGTCCTTTTAAGCAAATCCTATTAAAGGTATATAAACCTTTTATAAATATTAATCCATACATCAATATCGTTTCAAAACTTGTGTAGTATATAATTAAAGATTAACTTACTTCTACATACTAAATACTGTTTTCATAACTTCGAAATCAATTTTAAAAATATTTTCGCCACAAATTGAACGAAACCGTTTTTTTTAGGTGCCATTATGATAACAATGTGTATGGACTATTTTTCCGAATGCCATCATACAATTCGAATGCATTTACCTCTCACTATAACTTTTACATTTGTTTAGCGTGAGCTTCAGTATTAGGATCAACAAAGTTATTTCGGTGGTGTTTGAGCTTCTCGTTTTGGGAAAAGAAAGGCTTTACTTTATCCCATATAGAATATTGTGGTTGATTGCACCTTAAACTAGTTCTATCAAATCTTGTAATCAACAAGATTCGTGCATATTGGTAAGGACTAAGGACCGCATCATCAGAGGTGTAATGTAAAATTTTGTGTAGGAGTCAGGCACACAATTGGAAACGAAACTCTTAAAAATTAATGAAATATATAAAATAATTGTGTTATATATTTACTGAAATATATGTTTTCATATTATAAAATATATTATGTTTTTACATTTTTTATAACTCATTTTTTGGTGACCTATAAAAGTTATTCGTGACCCTATGGTTGGGAACTACTGCTGTATGTAATACCTATGTATATGGGTAATAATATTGGTTTTTATATTTACCAATCTATAATCTATCAATATAGTTATAGATATAATCATTTGTTTACTAGGGTTCGAATCTCGTAATTTTAACTTAAAGTAAAAATAAATTGAATCAAAATTACTGTCAACTTATACGGTCCGCATGTGTCATAAAATAGTACATAAATATAAAATATATATTATGTAATATTGGTTTTTATAAAATAATAAGAAAATATTAGCTGACAGCTGCTGTATTGTGTCACGAGTATGAGACAGTGTCATAGTATAACCATAACGTTCTATTAAAAACAAAATTGTGTTTTTAAAAATCCTTTTATTTAAACATATTATGCACATAGAAAACGAAATATAAAAATGTAAGATTATGTCTGAAGCCAACTATATTAACCCACACACAGTAAAATAATGCCCTATTCAAACATCCATTAGCCACGTACAGAAAACAATATAATTTATAACATATTGGTTTATTATAGTCTTATTGAGACTAAATAAATGCACGTGCGCCGATCACGCATGAACGATATTCGGCGTAAAATTCCTACACGTGAAAGGAATATCTGATTGATATTTCTTAACATTCAGTATAAACTGACACGCAGACCTTCCATACTAATTTTAACACTTTTAGCATCACACCACATAGCCTTTTAAAATGGTGATCGGTGGTGTGAAAAATGTTTTATTGTATACTCAGCTGATACTCATAGGGCATACGTCGTGTATAGGGTGCTTATATTAATAAAACATTATCATACTTATGAAGTAGGTATAGGTTTTACAAAATATACCATCTACGTGGTAATATAATATAATATAATGTAGAAAAAAATATACGAACAAAACAGTTGTTATGTAAAATATTTAAATAGTTAACTATATGTAACATCTATTGGAAGCATAATATTGAAAGTCCCATTTTAAATTCATACACTGCAGCTGTATAAAGTACAATCCTTTTACACTAGTTAGCTATTGAATATTATAATATATTGAGTGACTAAACTTGATAAATATTTCACACTCTACTTGTGAATCAGTAACCGTATTACATATTTTTATTAGTTACATTTTTAATGTCAAAAAATCCAAATCCGTGGTGGCTAATTCGGATATATGCTTTTAAAGTAATCTGGGAACCAACTCTGATTCATATATTTTCATATGAGAGCATATTCGGAAGTACTGGTGATTCGAATGGGTCACATAATGGTGGAGGGTGATCGTTTGCTACATATGAATGCACAGTGCACACACTATAGCACTTAGAATATTGCCTATATCGAGCTCCTAAAAACATCCATGGTTGAATCCCCCTAAACTAATGTTGTAGCCTTGCGGTAGGTACGTTTTCATAATAAATATTTGTTTAGTTAGCCCAGTGAAAAATTTGAGTTATGCTGTTTGCTACAAATATAACCTACACGCGTATACCTGATACTCAACGCGTATCTTAAACTAAGTTTTTATTTCTATGAAGGGATAGTTATATTTTATAGTTTAACATACATATAAAATTGGTGTTATACTCACGTAGCAAATGGATGAAAAAAGAATAATTCAAACATTTGTTGCTACAGAAATATTTACTTGCTTGTATGACATATTATGTATAGCTTAGACCAGGGGTCTCCAACTTTTTTATGCAGCGGGCCACGTATTATTTTTTAGTAATCTTGCGGGCCGCATTCGTAGTAAAAACATGTATTTTACGTTCTTTTAGGGTGCTCTCAATATCAGTTCCTAGTTCTCCTATACGCCTTGCTACAGTTACACCTGATAAACTCAATTTGGAAAAAAGTTGAAACTAACAGGCAACAGCCAACATTTATCTCTAGGTAGGTTAGATCATTTATATCTAGGTAGGTAGGTAGGTATAGTAGGTACAATTAAATTTATCTTATCGCATATTTCCGATAGCGATGGCTTAGCCGTTATAATTTTATCGAAATAGAAAATATACATGTTTAATTTCAAATGTGATCGCGGGCCGCATATTATGACAGGGCGGGCCGCGGGTTGAAGACCTCTGGCTTAGACGCTTAGTCGTATAATAAAATATTATACTTTTACAGTTGAATTTTAAGTTACAAATTGTTTTAAAATTTAAAATTATATTACCTATATTATATTACGATTATACAATTTGTAAATAACTCAATAAGGTAGATATTAAGTAAAAGCCAGCACAATAAAACACTTGTTTCCTAAAAACGAATACAATGGCAAAATACAATAAGTATATAATATGTAGGAACGCCTCGTGAGACTGTGACCGACTAGAATGTAGGAAAATTGTTTATGCGTTTTTAAGGTATTACGAAATATTTTTTAAATATCATACATGATATACCTTCTTGTGGTTATGGTTCTTAAAACGTAATCATGCTTGTAGGTAATCTGTGTATAATATTATGCAACTGGGGGGGGGGGAGGAGGGGCGGTACTCACTTATATAACAACATGTTGACGGTAGATTTAAGGTTATTATTATTAGCTCGTTATATGATATATTGTTAAATTGTAATTTCATAAAATATATTTTGTTTTTATCCTTATACTAAAAACTAAAATTATACCTCATAATAAGTTATAAGCTTATAATGGGCAAAGTATTTGTATTTGTATTGCGTATCTAAATTCTAAATTATAATTGACTATAATTATTGTTGATAGGTACAGAGTACAGACTGTGATACTGTGTTGCTGTGATTTATTATTGTCTTAAAATTTTTTTTGGTAAATACTTGTATACCTTCTCTATACTCTTTAAATCTATAGGCTATAATTATAAATTGCAATAGAACTTACATTTATATATTAAAAATATTTTAGTACTTCACAGGTTTTCGTATCTACACATGAAATTATGTCAGAAACGTGTTAAATTTGTTTATACAACTAAACCCTAAAACCTGCATCTTTTACGTCTAACAATAAAGAAAATAATACATTTATCTCTTTCTTATAATATTATAATAGTAACAAAATATTAATCAAATTTAGCCAAATAACCGGTATTGCAACTACTGATTTTGTGTGTGTGTGTGGGGGGGGGGGAGGGACACACAATTAGGCCCATTAGTTATGCCAGACCGATAGGTTTAATTTAAATATAATATAACATTCTAATAATATTACAATTAAAATAATATTAACTTATAGTAATAATAATAATGCACTGGGATAAAATAAAAATGTATTAATTATTATTCAACAAATACTTAGTAATTATTTATCTGATGGTATCCATACAACTAGAAGAATTGCTGATGTAATAAGTTCTGAACAAGAGTTTAAAAATGTTTGCCGGACTTGAAATAAACCCGATACAATTTGTTTGCCACTAAATCGGGGATGACAACGCTAGGGTCGGTAACGAGCATTTGCCTCTATCCCGAGCTGAATAAGACCATCACAATGAAAAAGTATTAAAATCCTGGTAGATTTATGATTACAATTTGACCCTAGAGGATTTTCAGACACATTTTTCCCGGGAACTTGCAAAGCATAATAACATAACACAAGTTAGTATTATAATAACGTCATTTTAATCAATATCGTTTTATCTAATTTTTTTTTCAACACCTGCAAATCCGTATGAGGCATAACGAATATGTATTTGTTTGACATTTTATATACTGATTATATTTTATATAATTATTTGATACTGAGTTAAATATTCATAGCATTGTAATTCAAAAGACGTCAACCATTGAACCATGATTTTGTGAGAAACGTTGGACCGTTAGAATCAACAATGATTTATACACATTTCAATAGTATAGGTTATACCTGTTAATACAATTTGACTTTTATGTGCGTATTGAATTCAATTATTCAATAATTCGTATTAAATAATATTATTAAATACAAATTCATAACACTTATTTCAGGTGTGTATCCGGCTATTGCATTTTATGTTATAATATTTAATTCTTTTCTGTATTTATATAGTATTACAATTTTCAAGTGTGGGTAAAAATCATGGTAGCATTAATTTGGCAGTTCTACAATGTATAATACAAAGGAGTTGTTCGCTAAAAAGGTTTTTAACTTAATATCGGATATATATATTCTTTTCTAGGTACCTTAAGTCGTTAATAGCGTGACGCATTTTCGAAAAGGATTTTAAAGGTATTTTCGGTATATACTATTTAAAAGGTCGTGATCACAATGGCCAAACATTTTTAAACCTTTTGAATTTTGTTGTGTTGATGGAAAATGAAAAAAAGGTTTTATTGTTGTATAAAAATAGTATAAATCAGAAATGAGTGGCAGCGGTTCGTTTTAATAATAACGCAATGGACTCTATAAATTGAATTTATTTAATTATGTTATATTTATTTGATATTTTAACGATACATTTATTTAGTATTTTGATCTAGAAAAAATAAATAAAATTTATCATTTTTTGTATACATATATTTCCGTATGGTATTCAGGGTGATTCACCAAGCATGATCATCCTCATTTTTTTCTTCAATAATGCAGTTATTTATTCAAAATCGGATTATTTGAATTTTCAAACAAGCTTTAAGACCATATTTTCAAATTATTGAGATTTGTTGTACTACTTTAGGAGTGTCCTGTGGAGATACAAACTGTATAAGTTTCAAAAGAGAACAATCACATTCAACTATAAATTATACAGTGGATAATTCTTTTGAAATGTTTTGATGTATCAAAATTAAAATTCGTACTAGTAGTTTTTTATTTATTTAATTTTGTGTTTTAAGGATAAAAGGTCCTATGGTGATTTGAAAATTATATAGTCATTAATATTAATCTATCAATATTAACATAGCGAATACTAGATACAATTTTACGGCTATTTTATATTTGTGTAAAACTATTTTTTAGGACTATTATCCTTAATACAAACATTTTAATAACTAAGAAACTACTCATTTGAATTTTAAATTAGGTGCATAAATATTTTGAAAAAAAATAATTTACTAAATAATTTACTGTAAAAAAGGGGGTTGTCATTTGGAAAACAGAATTTTGTATCACAGCAGCATACTCATTAAGTAGTACAAAAAAAATTCAAGAATTTTAAAATATAGTCTTTGAGTTGTTTAGAAATTCCAATAATCAGAATTTGAATAAATTCATTATTAAAGAATTAAATGGGGGTGAGCACTGAGCATGCTTGGTGAATCACTCTGTATAAAACTCAAAAGATCCTTTTTCAAGAATCCTTTAGAAAAGAAATTATCTAATTTATAAAATACATTCGAAAAGTTATTGGTATGTAAAGGTTAAATTATTAAAGGTTGTTACTTACAACTTATACGATTTTAAAACAGTGGTACTTCCTACTAAATAATAATTATGTAGATTATTATACCAGACAATAATTATTATCTGTGAACGGATTAATAATAATTAGTCGTATGGTAAAATTTAAATTTACTTGTGTCTCACCATGTTTTTTTAAAGTTATTATTAACTAAATTATTTAAATAACTTCTGATGAAAAAAAAAATATTTAAATATCTTATTCATATTATAAGCGCAGAACAATATAGAAACGACACTTGATCGGCTGATCGGGTATCCCTAGGGTATGAAGTATTGGACTCTAAAAGTTAAAACCGTATCGGTAATCTGATAGAATGTTGGAAATGTGTATCTCTCTTTGTTACGAAATTATAAAAACTGAAATAATCCATTGACCGCGGACGACGAGCGTTTTAATTTATTCAAAGTTTTTAATGCATAGCATTGTCAATTTCAGTATTGTATACATTTTTCTCTGAACGTGATATTATAATATTGTTATTTGAATTTTTTTTTCAAATAATTTATAATTTTGATATGAAATATTTGATTGATTACGTATACCAAGCGTCCCGGAGACCATCTTCGAGGCCACAGTCACCCGATTTGGCCATATCACACAGCTAGACAGTGTCTTGCCCTGTTTTAAGGTATGTTAATTAATATACGATTAGAGGTTTAAATTTTTAAATATAAGTCATATAATGATAATTACTACATAGGATGAATGCAAAGTGCCTTATTTTTTGGGTGCTCTAGGACAATGCATTCCAAGTACATAATTCATAGCAGATACTACAAATGTGAAACTTTTATATTGCATTATTAACATTTATGGGTAATTTTATTAATATATTAGTGTATATTTACAAATTGTACGAGCTTTTAGTGTAAACTAGGGCCTAGGAAATCCAAAATAATATATCAAGAAATATTGTATTCATAATATTTTCTTTAAAAGTAATTAGGTATTTTTCATCCGTACTAATTAATGTCGTCGATCGTTCTAATTTAGTAATCTGAATATGTGATAAAGTCTGTATCTACAGCGATTATTGGACTAGGTGTCTTACCAGGACTCAAACAAATAACAATTAATTGGTCAGTTGGAGTTATATCACGATCGCGATTGTTTCGAGTATAGCTACAGTTTATATATTGTGTGTGCCTATATTGCCTAAGTTCGCAATTTTGTTTTTGTACCATTGTTAGTTTAGTTAAGATAAAGAAGTGTCAAAAATGCCGAAAGAAAAAAATCGTTTTCCTTTGGCTCGCGTGCCTATTAAAAAAAAATTGGGCTTGTTATTAAAATTATATTTTTGATTATTTTTGAATAGTTTTAAAAACATTTATTGTATCCCTAATGATTACACTTCATACAAGGATTAAAATTATTTAAAAATAAGAAAATATTTGTGTTCGTTTTATTGCTTGTGCAATAAGTTAAGCCAATTAATTGTATTACATATTATATAGGTTACTACAAGTTATAACGATGATAAGGAAATGAGAATTGTAGCAATAAAATCCACATTGCAGATAATAATTAACTATAGTGGTGTTCCGCTGCTTATGATGGTTATACGTCATTTCCCACTTTCTCTCACTTCCATTTTAATTTGGTTTCTTATTTTCATTGTATCCTATATCTTTATTGATCCACCACGAATTTCAATCGTACACTATTGACAAAATAAGATATTCTACATTTTTAGCGAAATTGTTTTATTTTAGCTTTGAGCGTCGGGAAATTCACTGTACAGTATGTGTGGGTGTCGGCTGTACCTCGTTATTGAGTAAATCAGTGTAATGTATGTGTTAAATTAGAATTCAATGATAATATCATTCATTGCATACGAAAAATGATTTTGATCGTAGACGGACAATCAGCCTATATCACTAAGTAATTATATTGCAATTAATGTAATTTATTTTACTAGGTATTTGTAATACATTAACCAGTAAGTTGAATTCATTTATGATTTCTTCAAATTTTTACCTATGAAAAAAATCATCCATGTAGGTAAGTATCTTTTATGTTTTTAAATAGCTATAGTAATAACTTATAAGGAACCTATAAGTATTAAATTGCTAAGCTTTTCAACGAGTAAAATTTTTTAACGATGTTTATAAATAAAAAACTAAAAACAATCCAAAGTACAGCTCAAAAATATTTACTGAAAAGATGTTGAAGTATAAAAGTGTCTCGCACAAAGACACAAGGACACAAAAAATCACAACATTGAAAAATTAATAAATTCATCGGCTTCACTCTCAGAATCTAAAAGTTAAGAAATATATGAATTGTTGACAGTAACATTATGTGATTTTGAATACATTATTTTTTATTAAATATTTTATAAATGGATTTAAATAATTTAATAATTTAAGTTTTCAGTATATACAACATTATTGAGTTATCATAATAATGTATTTATATTAAGTATAAAATACTTTGAAACCAACAATATTTCATAATATATTATATTATACAATATTTATATTTTTAGTGTCTAATTTTGTTAAATTTTTAAAATCCATAATTTTTACTTTTCAAGTTTATTTAAAATGTCTGTACTTATATACTATAAATACATATATCACAATTAATATATTTATACCTTTTATCCTAATATAATATTGCAATATTTTTTTTCTTGTATTTTGTTCATCGAAGATATTTGTCAACGCTTATCACAAGTGTGTAGTAAGGAGTCATGTGATCTATTTACCTATGTATATATACCCTCCTTCTCTAAGAGGAGACATGTACGGTGTTCATTCCTAGTGGAGTGGGACCTAGTTTCGGATGACGCAATCGGACGGGAAAGGAAAATGGCGTAAAACCACACAATTGTTTTGCACTTTGCTGTGAATCAAACCGATGATTGTGTGAATAGCAGTCAACTGCGGGACCACTGCGCTACTTCGATCCCTAAATTCCATATTAAATAAAACAATATTTTACATTGTTAGTGATGTTGATACTAATTAATATTGGAATACTTTCTTGGTCCGATCTAGATGCAGTTTCATTATTTTCCAACAAATTTGTTACTTCACTCTACATACTGTTAAATAATTCTTACATCAAAAATTCAAAACTGTAGCTATCTTTAACATAGTTCTGATTTAAACAGCTGTCTAGAAGTTGGTGCTTTGTTAGTCTAGGAAAAGAAAAGTTAAATAGATCAAAATTATCATAGATAATATTATATAAATTATTTTATTTTATTATGAATAAAATAGCGTATTTTTAATCATTTAGATAAAAAAACAAATTGACTTATATAGTTATACATTAACATAATTGTTTCATTATTGTGAATATTAATCATTAATATTTAATTATTGTATTATGAAATATTAATATTTATTAAAAATTTCTATTAACATTTTATTGTTACTTAATAAAATATGTATTACTTGTAGAACTGCATTACACATTTGGTGTGACCTTTTCATGTCGAGTTTTTAAAAACTGTAATAATATATAAAATAATTCTATGAGTTATGACACTAATCATTACTAAATAATATGATGTATTTTGTCATGGCAAAAATATTCACTAGAATAATAAATAATAATTGAAACTATATTATAAAGTAGAACAATTATTACAAATCGAATACCTAACAGGGTCGTAATACAATTATTTATTTTTTTAAACTATTTTAACATAATATTTCTATGTTATCAATTTATATATTATAATATTACTTACGAGTATAATAGCTTTCTACCAATCGGTATTATTATAACATTAGTTACCACTAACGGCTTAAAACCGCCGTGACGACTACGATTAGGTTAGTTTTATACATTTGAGACTTAACACTTAAACCCGAAATTGATCGTACCTATTCCATAACGTTATGCTAAAATAATTAACTGTTATGTACTTACAACTTCAACATGCTGATTTAACCGTAGGTATTGTGTTGTTCTGTTGTTTATTGAAATACGTATGATAATTGAAAATGTATAGTTGCATATATTATCCATATCGTGTAACAACTTTATGAGCATCCATCCGGTGATGAAGAAAAAATTACAGACTACAGATTAGACATTTTTATGTGTATAATTGTAATTGGTGACTTTTATTATACTTTGACAGAAACGTGAAAATACGATGTGTGCTTGGGATTCCTTAAGCATCTAGAATCCAGTGGAGGAGTTATTTTTTGATGTCGATATCTGTAAAATGCGCGATTAGGGTAGCTTATAGTTTTAAGCGTCTGGTATTAATCGATTATCAACAATTATATAGTGAAAATGTTGTTGGTTACATAAATATTTAATTTTTTTTTGCATTTATAATTTGTCGTTAGTGTAGATAGTAGATACATTATTTGAAAATGAAATGTAAAAATTATTATAATTTGGGATGAAATTAATATTTAGTATTGACTACTGACCATTAGACAATAGTAACCAAATAGCAAGTTACAATAGGATTAATCAATAGTATTTACTATTAGGTTATAAAAAACAGAGGCAAAATTATATTGCGAACATACAATGAGGAAAAAAATTATAAAAAATAAATCGGATTTTTGTTAGTTTCTACCATCTGCGGTCAACTCAAAGTAGAATACTAGAATATATTATACAAAAACCCAAAAGAAAAACATAAACAATAAACCAAAAATAAGCAAAAAAACAGCACTGTCAAATTTCATATTTGGAATGGTTGTTACATGACATAAACTTTCATAGCATTTTGCTAGATTTTACGTCAAGCCAAATAAAAAAGCAAATTATTTAATAATATAATACCCTAACCCTATAGATTATGATCATCTTTTTAATTTTAATGTTTACCTATACTATATTATTCATCGTTCTTATATAGTTATATATTAGCTTAGTTATTGAATTTTTTGTGTAATATTTTTAAATAAACATTATAGATAGGTAGGTAGGTAGGTAGGTAGGTAACTAAAACAATATGGTATTATTGTAATTGATGTTATTATACCTTATTAAATATAATGTTTTAATTTCAAACATTGTTTGAAATATACATTTTAATGATGAAAAAAAATGTATAGGAATCAAAAAACTATCTATACACAAGATACTTAAAATAGTAGCATTATTTATTGTTTTGAAAGTTTAAAACATCATGATTATTAATAATTTTTGGTTTAAGGTAACCTTATATAAATATATTATACATTTTTACAACGTGACCGAATCACGATATAAATTATTTATGTAATATCAATAATGTATTAGGTACCATGTTAAAAATTGTTAAAAACGTACACATGTGTTGGAATGAAACGTCTTATATGTTAAGTATAGGAACTGTTGGATGGTTTAGAAAGAAGTTTTATAAGATTTTATTTTATAATTTTCTACCAATAGATAATTTAAAGTTAAGTAATCTTGTTTCATGCAACACAAATAGTTATATCATTGTAAATTGTAATTGTAATCAAAAACATTTAGATATTCATATATTATATTATATACACCTATGAATCGTATTTCACGACGATTCAATAATATAGTTATTATATTTATTAACTCTTTGTTAGTAAATGTTTACGTGAATAATGTATAAACAATAATTTTAATAATTTCAGATTAAAAAGTATAACTCATATTCCAGTATTTAAACGCCATTCATATAATTTTGTTTTTATTTTAAGTCCAAGCAGTATAATAACATGGTCATAACCGTTCACATTAATGCAATAATACCTACATCATTACAATATTATTATCATAACTTACTATTATGTATATTTTAATACAACTATTATTTGCTGTACAAACAATGCCGATGTTACGTATAGGATATTGACTTAAATGAAGAAAATATTGTGCAATTTTAATAATATAATATTAATATAATGTAATATAAATGTCTAACGAAACTTACGTTGCGAATAATAATAATAATAATTTTGTCTAAGTTCGATAGTATTGAATAGATAAACGTTGTATTGTTATAAAATAAAAATAGCACAAAAACATTAATTCACAAAATAAAAATTATAATCATTGGTGTGTACAAATAGGTCGTTTAAGTGGCAGTTTTCTTTACTTTGAACCTTTCTTCGGCAGCCATCGAACCTTTCATAATGTACGCCATGTTCAAAAACAATGCTGTCCACGCCGAGTGCATCTCCTCAGTCCATCGGTCGACTAGCGACGGCTGTATGGCCATAATGAATTGAGGTCCGATCAACTGTAAGCAAAAACAACGGTGGACAAAGGTTGGAAAAATAACACGAAATAACAAATTATAAAAATCTCTGATAAATAATATTGGGTATAAACAGTAGGTACTATAACAATATAGATTAAATAAAGGTTATATTAATGATAGTTCAAAATTTTTGAATATATTTTGAAATATTTCAAGTTCTAAACGAAGAAAAATATTATATTATAAATAAGTACCTATATTTTATTGGTTTTACTTTGTAATTATTAACCCTATTTGAAATGATTAAAAACGAACAGCACTTAGATTGCAATGATAAAAATGTTAGTTGTTTTTATATTTAGTTAAAATATAAAAATGCTCTATTTAACTTGCAACTTGACCGATAATGTTGTTAAGTATCATAGACCGATTCATAGGTAAGTCGTAAGTATGTATAGTGTGTATACTGCATTAAACAATAATATATAAAGTTGTATGATTATACAGTAGAGGAACGTCGTTGACAGTCAACCTTAAAATATACATTGAAATAATAAAGGAATGTTAAGATAGATGAGTTCTAACTTCTAAGTTCTAATTATAGGATGTCTCTATAATGGTGTTTATAATGTTTAATGATTTTATGCGACGATATCCTGTCTTGTTTTTTTCAAATTTAGATGTTCGGAAAAATAATACGATTTGATAAAAATGCAATCAATTAACATTAATTCTACTGTACTTAGGTTCATAAGTTACATAGTTAGTACACAGTTCACAATGCATATACATATATGACGATCTAACACTGCATAGAATATATAGTTACGTTTAATGCGATCTATCTATATTAGTTAATAGTTACACAAAAAGCTTTCAAACATTCACAGAGAGGAAAAAGCTTTTATACTTATACTTTGTACATGGCTAATGAGCATAAAATCCTCGTTTATCTACATTTTCATCCAAAACTTTTAAGGCACGATTAACAACTATATTATATGGACGAATTTATTTGTATTACAATATGTTAAGCGGTGATGGTGGTTCAGCACATAACACATGTTCATATATGATAGTATCATACGGGATGGGACAACGCGTTTTCATGTTTTTCAATAGCCTATAGCACCGAAAAATGGAAAAATACGATGGCTCACGTTCAATAATTTTAAATGTAATATAATATACATATAGTGGACATGAGCACATGGTTGGTATTCTAAATACCTTCGTTAGTGCGGCCACTGGTCATCGTGTTTAACACGAGTGCACGTCCGGAGAAGCATTTTTGGGACATTTTAGCTATAAATTAAACGCTCGTGTTTCGATGTTTAAAAAACCTCAAATTTTTCCACATAAACTGAAGACATTCCACTGTGTAATAAACGATTCAACGACCACTGAATTATTATTATTTGCTTTTTTCATCCAAACATTAGCAGCAAAGTAAAATAATTGAAATAATTGCTTTCCGATAAGTCCCTCTTTATATTCACCTAATTCACAAATTAATAAGGGCGGCGAAGATGGCCACGGTAATCAAAATATGTTGTGCTCGGCCGCCGCCGCGTGCTGGAACGACGACTTTGTCCTGTGTAGTACGCGAAGACCGGGCGCGGTCTAGGTTAAGTGCACGCGAATTATCGTCCGCTGCGGGTGTTTTTATCGTTTGGGGTCGGTACGAAAAAAGGGTAAAGTTTTCCTAGTGTCCAGGAGGAGGTCTATATTTATACTCTTGTGGTGCGTGTGTAATTATTACACCCATTACAATTCGTAGGTCCATTATCGTGCAATCAGTTGTCCCCAGACTAGGAAATGTTAAGGGTTTCACGAGAAATTCAGAAATGATTATGTTTGTGTTGATAAGAAAATAAAAAATATATGTTAATATAAGTATTATACTCATCAGTATGTAAATATAATCAAAGAAATCCTGAGAATTGACATTTGTTATCTCGTTTTTCGCTTAAATAACAGCAAGATTCATTTAATAAGTCTGTTTGGACGAAAGTTTAAAACACGTTACTTATTAAATATGCCATTAATAGTCCCCAAACACAAAAAATATGTATTTTGTATGAATATAATAATATTACAAAATATGACAAAACTGTTCGAATTAAAAGACAATTTTTTTTATTGATCATTATGTCTTTTTTAAACAGTTGAAAACTTTGATTTCACGATGAAAAAAGTTTTTACATTATATTATTAATATTGTTGATTTTTAATATCTAATAAAATGTTTCTGAACCACCTTTGACAATAAAAATATTCTTTATATATTCGTAATATTTAATATCCTGACCTAGTTTTAAATGTATACTATAACTGTTGAGTATTAAAAAATCGAGTAATACAAAAATGTATTCTTTTGTAAAACTTATGAAAATAAGTAGATTTTTTGCTGATGATATCAAAATAATAATACCTATGTATAATTTCCAAATTACCATGTCCAACTAATGAACGGTGTACATGCGTTCAATGTAGGTTTATTTATAAAATGTGCTATTTATTTTTGTTTATTTTTTTAGTTTGAAACATAATATGTATTATTTCTCATTTATTGATATTTATTAACCTCACCATGACGTGAAGAAGATAATTTTTTTACATAAAACATGTTTTTGATTGTGTTTTTAGGTGGGTAGTTAAAAAGGGCAGTAATTAAATATTTGTACACAAGATAATTTCAAATTTTATAAAAAAAAAGTGGCAAAACATTTAGGTATTTCTATTTTGTGTATTTGCGTTTTTCTCTATTGATAACATGAATAAAAAAATAATAATTTTATTTTCCATAGAAAATTATATGATTAAATAGACTGTATATATTTTATAAAAAATGTGATTTTACGTTGATGAAATGAAAAAAAAACCGGGATATGGTCTTCGCGTGAATACCTCGTCATTGAGTAGGTCACTGTAATATATGTTAAATTTGAGTTCAATGATAAATAATTTCATACGAAAAACAATTTTGAGCGTAAAGGTAAATCAGTATCTAATTCCAAGGATATTTTATAATTTATTTATATTACTATTGATAATATTACTGATGTTTATTTGTATAATAGTAATATAGTAGAACTATTTTTGACCAAAATCAATAAGTACATGCCATAGGTATTATTCGTCATTATAATATTACATTAAATAAGGTATATTATTAATATATTGTTATTAACTTAGAAGCCAATACCATGACCTTAAAACTATGCGAATAGGTGTGTTGTACCCTTCATACTATATAAATAATTTAAAATTAATCTAAATATTTTTAAAATTTCATTTCAAAATGATAATTATTTAAGCTGTATTCGAGTGATTCAAGTTCTTCAGATTATAATTTTTTAACTATTATGAAAATATCATTGTAATTTAGAAAATTAACACGCTGCGGAATAGGTCAATCTAAATTACTCATAAAAGCAATTTGTAACAAAGTTAAATTCGATAGACGATGAGTCACTGCTTAAGTTTTTAAATTCAATTTTTTTTTCGTATAAATGTGTATCTTAGCAAATTTTCAAAGATTTGAAAAGTGAACTTCAATCATTAAACGTGTTAACATATTTATATATCGTCTGAAAGATACTTAAATACTTTATCTGTGAATATTTCTACTATATCTTCGATTATAAAAAGTTGTAAAGTATTGAAATAAATACAAGGGAAATGTACCATTATAATATTATAGTGAGTATCTAATTAAGTCTAGCTACATCCCCTAAACATCTGCAACAGCGAGTTTTTAACTAAAATGATCGAGTGATACAAAAGCTAAAATCGGTATCCATACAAAAGTTTCGATAATACCGTGTCGTTCGTAACTTGTTGCAACTGCTTCGAATGACTTAAAAACAGTCACCTGCAGTTCACTTTTTTTATATACTCTATATGTTGAGTATTTATTTTTATTCATAATTAATTCATTGACATTTTAAATTGAGCATATTTTCTTTTTCTTCTGTATCAAATTATCAAGTATACGCAAGACGACCTAGTATTAGTGTTTGCTGTTGACGTTGAGGTGATGCATAAAACGGAATACCAAGAGAACAAGAGAGAGAGAGAGAGATGGTATAAGTATAATATGGCACCTTGGGATGTGTATACAAATCGTATTTGCACGGGGAGCAAGCTGCAGTAGGTTGGTAAATGTGTTCAGCATTAACAGACTGCCTGAGGAACGGGGTCGTTAAATGAATACAAAGTAAATGTTCCTAAGTCGTTATTTACTGTGCAGCAGTGTGCATATATAGTTTCTATAGAAGCTGCGATTTGCGTTCGAATCTTTCAACCGAGTGAACGCAACTTTGACATAAACTATATTAATATTTATTTCGATTCTATAATAAAATAATACACGCATAATGCATTATACATTATAATCACCTAGGCAACATCGGAGCTGCCTCAGGCGGGCAAAGCGTAAAGTCGTGTTCACTGCTATGTCGTTTATCGTGTCGTATCCAAAAGTTGGGATCAGCCCGACTCTTGAAATATCCTGGAAGGTGGTGATTACGGTTAGTTGATGATTCCAAGATTACCGTGGTTAATCAGAATACGATAAAGGCACACGACACGACAGACAACGTAGATGTAAGCTAAGCTTAACGTAGAATGAAAGATTGAACGTAGTGTCCATAATAAACTAATAAATTATTGACGATTAGAGAGAGAGAGAGAGAGTATGAGGTGGAGGGAAATCTCCAATCTATATGGTACTTAAATTATTTTTAATGTCATATATTATGTGTATGAAACTAATGATAAATAAGTTATAATGGAAAATATAATATAATGGGTTTCAGTATCAACTATCAGCGAAAAAAAGAAAATAATGTACTTATGACTTTCGTAGAAAATATGAACGATTGAAGAATGTAAAACGATCGAGTAGTGAGCATAAAAAGTTTGATTTCTTCATTGGTGGATACGTTTATGTTATACCTAAGTTGGTTTATAGTTGGCGGATTTCATAGAATTGAACTTACCTTATAAAACGTTTAAATATTTAAATAAATATAAATATAATTTAGTTTTGAGCATTAAGATAAATTAATTTTATTAAAAATCTCATATAATTTAACCATTATAAAATGTATTCTTGTCAAAATTCATCAATCTATATAATGTTATTAAAATGTGTTTCTATAGGTTATACCACTAAAAAAAAAAAATCGATTTATATACATTTATACAATATTATATTATTATTTTAAAGTTGGTATGCTACGTAATCCATTAACACTTAATACACAGAAGTTATCCCTGAAATTATAATACAAACATGTATATTGTATACCTACTTTGTATCTCTTCTAAGATGAGTTGAAATATACAGTTTAAATTAATTTCGTTTCGTTGAAATGTCTAAAATAATCATTATTAAGACTGTACTTAAATCAATTATACTCACGTCTACGTATTTTTGTTTGGCACCATAATGATAGTGCTTCTTGCCCAAATCTCTTAATAGAGTTTCCAGTTTATCGGGTTCATAAAGACGTGCGACAGCTTTTTGTACGAATGCCATAACTCTAAACAATAACATTGGTAGATTAGTTAATAATTGACAGTTGTAACGCTAATGATATCAAAACAGTATATTATTATATTTAAATATTGAGAGGGTCTTCTACTATTTTTTTGGTAAGGAATTATCCAGATTTGAGTAAACTAATTTGATGTTGTTCGTGAAATTATGTTAGGTATAGGTAATATTCAATATTAGTGTACAATTTCACTATCAAAAACTAATTATTATGTACGCATTTATACAATCACCAATACAAAAACTTTAGTTGGTCTATGAAATATATATAGTAAAGAATTCAATGTAACCAAAGTAATATAATATATATATTCATATATATATATATATTTATTTTTTATTATTATTATTAATGAGATTTCAACATAAATTATTATATTAATATATTATTATATTTCTTTTTTTATTTATCATTTAAAATATCAACGACAAAGGTAATTAGTTTACATTTTACAAGACGATTACAGTTTTACAATTATAAGTTAATTACAAAGTTGCAAAAAATGTTTTTTTTTTCAAAGTAATATTTAATTGTACAAGTCTGTTTTTCTCAAGAAATTGATCATACTGTTATTGTGTACCTATTACTTAACAGAAAACTGACATCGGATCAATTTCTATGCCAAAACAACCGTAAAATAATATCAAATATTAACAATATCATGGTATTCTGGAACCGCGGAAATATAATCAGTCGGGACGATGGACAGATAGTAGATAGCTGTACATAACTAGAATACAATATGACTACAATACTTACATACTGTAGTGTAGAAACTTAAATATTGCACTCGAATTTATCATAATATTATCATTGCAGTTTTTCGAAAAGACCTTATACTCAATTCGATAATGACGACGTTTTCATTAGTAAATAAGGATTACCCAGCCCTAACAGGTTTAGGTAAATGCAGTAAATGCATTTTATCACTTATTATACTTAAAAAAATATAAAACAGTTCACTTTAATATTTTAAATATTATTATACATACCTATATTTTATAACTATATAATACATAAATAATTAAACGCACTTTTGAGAATACTTAATATTTATATATTTATAGATTATTATCGATAATTCATGTAATATATCGTACCTATAATATACGAAGCCTTCACTCAAAGTTACTTTTATCAAAGTATTCCATTTTTTCTTCTATTAACCCGTCACATGCAAACTAAAATAATATTTTATAATGAGTTTCACTACGAATGATGGATCGTTTCAACCACGTACCTACCTAACTGGTAAGTATAAAACGTGTGCGAGTGAATTATTGTTTATGTTTAGTGTGTTAAATACAAACATATTGACTGATTCTGCCGAAATAACCGATTATTATCTTTTACACGCGTTATAACGCATAATAATAATACACAATATACATTATTAAACTTTACTTGCAAATAGTTACGACAGGTTAACGAATTTTCAACCGTTCAATAAAATCATTATTTTTAAATTATGTTTATTACTAAATGTCAAAAACACATAGGATAAAATATTATATTATATGGAAACTAATAGATTTTTCGGCTTCATAATCCATTTTCGGGACGTGTAGTGCAGACACTGCTTTATATAATATAAAGGCGATAATCTATTTAGTGTTGAGTATTCTCGTTCGGCCTGCATTTGTTTTTATTGCTAGAGATACTTTTACTTTAAAATACTAGCGTGATGACATTATAATATTATTACCTTGTGGAAATACACGTCAACCATGCAAGCTTCCAGCAGAGCATCGGAAGGTTTCATTCGAACACGCCTTTGAAGGATCGCGGGCGTCGCACGGCTCAACACTAATGTGAACGATTTTGAGTTTATATCATATTGTATAATTATTATTCATTATTATCGATATCCATTGATAAAAATGGGGTTGTGAAAATTGTAAAACGTGCAACGTGACGTTACATTACAACAGTTTATCGTCGTGGCGAGGATGACAAGGGATCTCCGCGGTAAACACATATACCCAATAACGTACCGTACATTTTTATTATTTATATAATACACCTCACGCATAATATTATGGATAGCGATGTTCTATCGGACACCGTCGACTTACGGCAAGGTGTGTTTACACGTGTCAACAGAGGATACAGGGTTTCCATAAAAAAATATTATGTACATGCACAGACGGGCTTTCATTAATAATTTATCTGTGTTTGAGTCGGATACGAGGATTTTCTGTGCACGGTTTTAAGCAAACAGCGATTTTATCTGACGGGTTTATAAACGATATTTTGTTTCGACGCACGTCCTATATACCTATTAGGCCGATTCAAGTTTAGATAATCGTATTGTATTATTTTACGATTACAATGGCATACCATCCGAAAATACTAGGTAGGTGACAAGATGAGTAGACTAGGGCGGTGTTAAAAGTGCTATAAGCATATTAACAAGGATTCACAGTACAGTAGCCGAAGCTCACGAAATTAACACAAAAAACAACTCAAATAATGTCTCTGATATATTTTGTATACAAAATAGATTTATAAATTTTAATTTAATGATAAATATCATTACATATGAAAAATTACTGAGTACGGCGTGTCAGGCTCTATGTCTAAAGATATTTTATAATTTATTTATATTAAAATAAGTAATTTATTTTTCTATTGTAGTTGTAGGTACGCCTGTAGCCGTGTGTCGTAGTACTTGCGGTATGTTGGACTTATTTTAAACAAAATTTCGTACAATATAATATAGAGGTAGGTATAGAATTAACTACTATTATAATATTTATATTTATATTATTAAATGCATTATTTCAGTTAATCATTATAAGCTACACACATACATTTGGTTTGGTATCGTTTCTTTATTCGACACAATAAGCGTGACAATTGGTTGTATGCCTGATCTGCCGTGTAAGTAATGTAAACCAATTTTTACTATTACTGGTATAATCTACAACCAATGGCAATACCATTTTTAGACAAACAAACATTTTAAATTTCCTTCGTTAATCTCATTTTTCTGTTTGTCCACCTCTTTAAAATGCAAATATTAATATAAGAAAATCATTTTTTATTGCACATTTAGATCATTAGTAGAACCACCGTTCCAAATTTCAAGTTTGTATTTTTTGTAGTTTCTGAGATGTAGCGATGAATGAGTAAGTGAGTGAAGGAATGGTATTTGGCATATATATATATATGTATATATATATATGTATATATAATGTAATATAAAGTCTGGATAGTATAATATTGTAGTTCGTAATAACACGATAATCAGACAATGGACGTTAATACGTTTCCAAAATGATTACTTATCAATACCATAATAATAAAAACAAAAACACAAAAAAATTAATGCGTTTAAATCCATTTATCACGGAAATGTTGATAATTGTATCAGTAATTGTTTAAAATATAACTATAAAATAAATGGTTTAATACTTCATTATTAATCGTGAACAATTAATTAAATTATTAAATTAATACAATCATTATATTATTATGATGACTTAAATGGTTATTACAAAAAAAAAAAAAATTAACCACTTTGTTATGTCGTGTATTTTAGTATTTAATATAATAAACAATTATAATATGATTGAAAAAAATCTATAATATACTCGAAGTTATAAAATATTGGTAGTTTAACGACGCGTATACAATAACAATATAATACTCAAATAAAGTTTTACCATGGGTGTTTGTTACTGATCGGTGACACCATAAACACAATTTATTCTTTAATGGACATGGTATAAAATATTGATGGGTTATTTTTATGGCCCAATAACAAAATAATTTATCATTTGTATACAAATTGTGATAGGCAAACATAATTTTAATAATTATGAATTTATGATAATTTATAAAAATAAATAAATAAATAATAGGTGAGTGAATAAATAACGCGAATAGCCATAAAATGTATATTTTTTTTTATTATTTATATCTACTCTAGATTAAGAACAACGATTATTTCTTAACCATGTTTTTTTTGTAATTATAGTTCATGTCAAAAAAAATAAAATAAAAATAAAAAACGCAATTAAGCAACCACTTTGGTGTTTTGGTGTACACTATAGGATGTCGAGTGTACCCCGTCATTCAGTAAATAAATCATTGCGTATAACAAAAACCTTTGTTTTTCCCGATCATTTTTAAAACTAGGTAGGGTCACTTTTGATCTACTAAAAGTACTAACTGCAGGCCCAATTTTTACTAGTTGAAGATCGAAGCATTTTTTCACATCATTGTAAGACTAAAACATTCATCGCTCCACTCAGAATCTAAAAATATGTGATGAAACTTACTATAACAAGTCTTAAAAGTATTAGTACTTAGTGTGTAATTATTATTTTATAATATAACTATAAATTTTAAAATGTATTAACTTGAAAAAGTGAAGGACTTTTTTTTTCTGAACGGAGTGAACTCCGAGAGCTATCAGTTCAACAATGTAAGGTATGTGTAATATTGTGTATATTAGATCTAAATCTATACGAATAGCTGATAGAAACTATTGACCTTATAGTATATATATATATGGCTTAACGAAAAACTCTTATTTTGGATGGTAAAATATTCTAGGTATGTAATTTGAACTCTACCCAATGTAAATTTTTGGTCTTTATTAAATAAAAAATAAAACAACAATTCAACTGGTAATACTCCTCTAAAAGTGAAGTCACTGACAAATACATCATAATAAAATAAAATCTGACCGGATGGTAGGTTGTTTTTACTTTGAGAAATAATAGGTATCATATTGCATGCAAAAAATAGATTAAAAATAAAACTGATACGTCCACTAAGAGTGTTGATAAAATGCTATAGGCAGGTAAGCTTAATTACTTTTTTTTTGAGTAACTGTTTAGGATTTTTCAATTTCAAGTAGGTTTGTTTCATTACTGCGTATTTTGTTGTACATTTTGTTTTTATGTAACCCGAGAATAAACACGACAATCCTTGGTTTATTGTGCTGAGATATTGGATATTGTGTTTACTGTTTATAATGCTTAAACTAATATATCCAAAGAAAATAGAATGCATGCGTAGCGTAACGGAAACCTGCATCGTTAACACGATACCGCTTTAAACGCCATGCTGAAAAAAAGTAATTTTGTTTTGGTCCCTTGAAAATGTTTGCAAATTGTAATAGTTTGTGCAAAAAATCTCATCACTCACCAATATGCTATTGCTTTTTGGTCCAACGATAATAAAAACCAGTTTATACTCGAATATGATTTAAATAATGGGTTTTATTATAATCTATGGAATAGGTTAATAGTTACCTCTATATTCTAGAGTTTTTACAAAAAATAGGCTTAACATTGTTGGTTGTCTATATGTGAAGTGTTAAAAACTAAAATAAATGTGGTCTTCACTGTTAGTGATAAATTTATATAATTTGTTAGGTATAAGAACAAATTTATTGACTAGGATACTATTAGGATACTTATATTTAAATTATAAACAGTAATACGATGGGTACCTAATTGCACAATTAAAGTATTAAAACATTCAACTATCGTACATCACAAATAGTAAGAACACGTTTACATGAGCATACATGAACATTGTTGATAAATGAAAGTATTAAAATAATGTTTTCCAAATAATTTTTCACTGACGAATTGAATTCGTGTTCTTGATTTCAACAAACAAAATAATATGTATAAGAAATGCGTTTAAAAATGATTTAAATTATCAATGGTTTTGAAAACTATCTACGTTGAAAGATTCTGGTTTAGCTTCATTTACTTTAAATCATTGTGATTATTACAAACAAATAACTATAAACGATTGTTGTAGGTAGTGAGTGTAACGAATGTTAGTACAAAAGTTTTACTGGGTAACAACTAACAAAGCACGTACATTTTTGTTAGATGTAAAATAAAGATATTGTTCAGTTTTATATGGATGTAAATGATAACTGTTTAAAAAAATAGCTGTAATAATTGCTTTTTCCCCAATTTTTTAGTTTTAACTAAGCCCACACAAACTTCTTGGCAACAAATTCGACCTACTTTGTCAACGTAGTAATCCACCCATGCAACGTACAAATCCTTCTTTTTTGTACTTAGGTTTTTCTGTCTAACTAAAAAAGATGTCTGACACTAATTTACCAGTCAAAAAATGCTGTCCTTTTCAAGTAAACCTCTCAAACCTAGCACTTTTAAAAGGGGTCACGTGGATTAAAATCATTACATTTTTCAACGTCAAAATCGTTAAATTATAAATAAATTATTTATTTATTTATAATTTAACAGGTATTACCCTTCTACGTCTTTAATTATATTAGCTAGTCTTATTATCTCTCATTTAAATCATTACCAATATCTCACAAGTTACTATTCAACAGTTTAGGAATACGTAAATCGGTGGTTTTACGTACTTGTAAAAAAAAAATTAACAAATCCAAACACTAATGGATATCAACCAGTTGCACAATTATTTTTGACATTGACCTTATATTACAGTTCAATTCGTAATCTTTAGTTTTTTCGATATAAAAATATTCTCGAACAAGAAATAATATGAATAGAGGTACATTTATCGATAATATCACTACTGAATGGTGATTATATTGATTTTTATCAAAATTCGATGAGTATACTTTAATACACAGATCTATATAATATTAATCAAAATTAATAAGAAACTTATAGTTAATCAGTTTTTCTCCTCTTATTTTTACAATAATTAAAATTTACAACATTCATATTTCAACATTCTAGAGTAAAATTGTTTAATGAAAAAGTACAAAAAAAAAACGCCGGGTGAAATCTATTACAAAAGCCATTTTTATTTTTTACCTTAAATGTATTGGGCATAATTTACGAGTGGCCATATTATACAATAGGAAGTAGATTCAGTCATGTTTAAAAATAAATAAAACGCTTACATTTTGTTACTTAAATACTTTGCTGGTTAACTTTAACATAGTGAAAATTGTCACATCTCACCCAAAATTTTTAATCTTCTATGTTTTTCATTCGTTAAATTTAATGCATTTTATACACTAAACCATTGATACTTTTTTTTATTTCTATTCAGTCTTCACCTTTCATATTAGTAATAATTAATAACTAATAAGTAATATGTGTTAAAAAGATAAGTATTAATGTATCTGTGGTAGGAAATGTTTTATTTTATTTCATGATGATATAAAAGATTTGCAATATTTTTTGTAAAAGTTGTCCATATTTTGTGTGAACAATGAACATATGAACATATTATGATATCTTATATACTATGATACCTCATTTAACGATTATATATTTAATTATATATTATAACATATAATTATTTATTATACTTAGATATCGTTGTTTTTGACGTGGCCATCAATTTGAATGTTTTGCATTAATTGAATCTTATAATCTTATATGTACTTTAAATTAATGATTATCATTGTCCATTAAATATTTATTTTAGTCTGTTATTTATAATGTAAATTTTTAATTGTTACACTTATGACTATTATAGCTGTTGCAATTTCAATCTGATCCTGCACGGCGCTGCCCATGACAAATTAAATGCCCATAGATTTACTCATTCTTAAACTTTATTAAATACAAACTGCACAGATTTTTATCACAGTTATTTGAATCATATATAAAATACAGGTGTAAAATTATATATATAATCATATTATAACTATTTTATTTACAGGTAATGTAATAACGGTGAAAACGCCATAAAAATCAGTTCATTCGTTTCAACTGCGCGTTTCCCAGATAAACAGAAAATAGACAAACAGTCAAACATATTATTCTCTGCTTGTTTCATAGGCATTATTATATTTCGGCCTAAATAAATACGTTTATAAATCACAAAATGTATAAAATTGTAAAACTTTTCATTTGTGATACTCGAGATGTATTATTTGATTCCACATGGGAAATATTAATCTATCCATTTATCGTTTTTCGTTTTTCTATTATATAATACAATACATGTGAAAACCCCATCAAAATAGATTCATTCGTTTTTAAGTCTTTCCTGGACAAACAGATAAACGTACAGCCAAACGTATCTGTGCGTGTTTTCTGCACATACAATTTGATCGTGTACGTTTAAAAATCCCAGCGTATATAAAATTTAAATATTTTTTATTTGTGATTCACAAGATAAATAAAAAGGAAAATAATAAGACCCTACATAATCTTTGTTTTTCGGATTTTTTTGAAATATACATAGAATTTTTTAATTTCAACACCCCAAAGTAAAAATTATATGTATTATTTACTACCATTCTCAAATTTCTACTGGTCCTACTAACGTATGTTAGACTCGTTCCACTCAGAATATAATAAGCATACTATACAACATCGAGAGCTTAAAATGAGTTATTCATTTTTTTTTTCAATAGTTGTAATACAACCAGGCGCGGACTGGCTGGGATGCTACAGCATCCCTTGCCCTAAAAAATATTTGATCTAAAATTTGATCTGATTTGTTTTTAATCTAGTATTGTACAATTTTGTTTGAATGTTTGTTGTAATTTGGTACCTATTTATGTTTTTTACGTATATTCACTATATTTACAATACTAGAATTTTCAATGTTGTCTATTCAGATATGGCGTGATTATTATTTACCGGCTTACCGTTATATTTGTTTGGCGTATCAACATTATTTAAAAGATACAAGTGAGGTTATAGGTTGTAAGGTACCTCTTAAACTTATTCGGTATCCAATTCAAAAATAAGTCGATATTAAGTATATCAGCTATGGTATTTTAATTTCTAAGTATTAAGCTGAAAAGTCAAGGCAACGCTTTAAGTTAAAATATTAGACACTGTTCAACTCTAAACTGTTAACTAACTCACTGATAAGTAAAAGAAAAAATAAACCGTCAAATACTACCGAGCATAAATAGATATATATATAGTATAAGAAGACATACACATAATATTCATCACGACATAATGCAAATACAAAGGCTAGTGATCTCGCAATGGTATGTTATCTTTTCTCGTATTATATTCACATGTTATATTGACTTTCATGGCGATTTGCAAATAGCTCACGGCCGATATGCTTGCAATACAATTCTCGTGATGTAATAGGTGTTTACTTCAGTATTATAGTTGTAGATATTTAAAGCCCAAGGATACGTTATATGACTCTATAAGCATTATAATAGGTCATAATTGATTCCCAAGTGGTATTCTGATGGATGACGTGAGGAGAACTAATACATTTTTTGAAACAATCGATTAACACTTAGTTTTATCTTGAAAAGACGTTTTAAATTTAAACTTTGAAAAATAAACATTTTTTAGCCCCAAATGCTAGGTCCTTCTATAACACAAGTTAATGATCAGTCAGCTAATCGGAAAGTTTGACCTAGTTTTGAAAATGTTTAAATGACGCCTCTGACGTTTTCTCCGAAAAATACAGCTGTATTTTATTATTGTAAATTAAGCTATATAATATAATGATACATATATACATTTGTTTCGTATAATTATTTAATGAATTTATGACGTAAAGAGAATATATATTGCACCTCCAGAACAAGACTGCTACAACTTAAAATTTATAGTTTTGAGAAAAAACAATTTGAAGTTTGAATCTAAGAGGTTTTGAAGAGTTCTTTACCTATGGGTTCGAAACTAAAAACTTGAATACTTTACAATATGACTATTTCAAATATTATGGAATACTCCCTTAAAATAAAAAATTTAGACTTGTGCTCTTTTAAAATGTTTAAGTAAATTCAAGATTTCCATATGATGTGGCTGTATTGCATTGATAATTTGATTTTAAGACAGCCGCCATATATTAAAATATGGTAGTATTGAATTTAATATTGTAGCTGCAATATCACAAATTATAAAATGCAATACCACTCTAAATATTGCTATTCTGCACTCAACGTATCACATGATAATTAGTTTTTATTTAATTTAAGTACGCCACAGATCAAATCAAGGCAGTCTTGAATTTTGACTTTAGTGATTAATTGGATACATTAAAATAAGTATACTACCATAAATTAAATATGGCTCGCTTTTTGAAATTGGCTAAAAACTAATGAATTAAGTACTAACGTATCTTTTCAGTGGATGCCTAAATTGAAAAATATATTAAATGTGGCGTTCTTGCATTTTATAGAGCTATTTTTTGGCTATTCGAATTCAGTCATAATTCAAAATTGATGAATTTTAAGCCAAGGCAGTCTTGTTCTAGAAGTGTAAATATTATTTAAAAATTAATTGTGTTCTTAAGTATTCATTTTATAAACTGGAAATCCGCAATAACTTTTTTACGTGTTTAAATATTATAACTATTAACTGATTTAGTAATAATATTTATAGTTGATGAAGTTTCAAAATATATTAAGGTTACATTATATGAAGAAATACTGTCACTGTGGACAGTTGTATTTTTGGAAAATAATTAAAATGTCTGTTCATAGTTATTATTTTGGATAAAAACGGACTATGAATTTTATAATATCACCAATTGCGTTTAAGTATAATACATCAGACCTTGGAACGTTCGTTTAAAAATGTGAACTAGTTCATAAAGGAGTTCATAATCGAAAATATGAACTAAGTCCATATTTTTTCTGAATGAACTTGTTTCATTCAAGTTAATTAGTAAATCAATTATAAGTTGTATGCTTGTATAATATGTAATTGTACATAAAATTTACTAGTTTTCGATGATATAATCAGTGCATATTAAAATTAAGCGCTGACTTTAACGCCCTTGTCAGATATTTTCATAAGTATTTTTGTTTTAAAGTGTACACACCCGGTCGCGGTCAACCATAATAATTAATAAGTTGATATCACATACATATATAGGTAAGAATATACATATTAAAAATGTTATATATTTATCTGTTTTAGGCTAGTTGAAAATAAATCAAAATTAGAAAATAAAAATGTGCTACATTAGTATGTACCTACTGTTCTCTGTTATCACTAAGATGCCGTATTCAACGGTATTATCATACTGATATTTATTTTAAACGATTATAATAGATAATATATATAAACAATAAAATAGATCGTAATAATTTTGTATTTGTGTGTATTTATTTTTAAATTTAAATAAAAATCTAGAAATAATCCAGGTTCCAGTTTTTTTCGGAAACTATTTTTTATCCCTCTAATATTAACTGTGGCAACTGACAAGTGGCAACCACAAATAAAGCGTATAATGATATTACGATACAGAAAATATATTAACTTTTTTGTTTTTACATAAAAATATAAAATGTAATGTGGTTGTAGATATTCATAATAAATGATATTTTATTAATGATAATGATGAGAGGGTCCGGTCCCCGTGCCGTGTGGCAGGTCATTTATAGGGGACGGGGGTCAATACTCCACTAATTCACGGAGTGTGAAGAGTGTGAACCAAATGTTTAGAACAATATGACGTGTTTTTAAATGTTTCTTTAATCCATGAAAAATATACCATAGTCCCATACATTGCCCAATGACCATAGTTTGTATTTTATTACTTAATTTATCAAATGTATTTTTATACTGCTTACCATGTTTATGGGGTTATAATTGTATACATCATAAATGGTGGTAATGGTTCGTGTTCGACGAGTTGACGATATCTTTAAATTTCATACAATTGTGTTCTTGTTACTAAATATTAATTTATTATTATAAATACAAAAATTATCATAAATATTATTTGACATTAAGCAATTAAATATTTCTAGATCTAGGTTACCAATATTGACAATTATCATTAACTGTAGCTACTAGCTACTTGGAATAAGTTGTACTAATCACTGGAGCCCAATGTTGTGGAGATGTTAGGGTATATTTTCTTCATATAATTGTGTGTTATTTGCTGTATTTTTGATAGACCGAACAATTGACGCCAAACGATTGTTATTAAGAGAACGGCAAAGTACTCTACTTCATCGGTCTCGTCACCTTCAAATAATATTTACCCAACCATGTAGGTCACGCCATTCAATAAATTAATTATTTGGCCATTTATTAATAAATTTTAGTAAAGTTAGTTTACTCCATTTAAAAAATGTATTAATTTATTTACAAACATTTAACTACTGGGGTTAGTATTTAGTAAGGTACTGAACTATATTTTATTATTTTAATTTTCAACATTTTTAGAAACATATATACACTATTTATTTGCAGCAGGTTAGTGTTAATAAACAAAGTTTTACAGTTATTAATAAAAAAATATTAACAAATTGATGAATTTATTTCTAAATTCTGCTATTAATTTTATAAATAAAATGACCTAGGTATATCTAAAATATAAAAAATTCATATATTTCCATTGTATTCATAATTGATATTTTTTGTGCCATTACAATTACAAAAACTGGATTGAAGTGGGTACAGTGACATAAGATACACTTTGTATGTATAAAAACAGTTTGATACTTATATGAACGAAAAGAATGTTTTTTTTTTTTTTCATTTACATGTTTGAATATTTTTGAAGTATAGTATACTCAAGTTTTAACTTTTAAATGTATTATAAAATGAAAATGTTCAAATAAAAAGTAATAACATTATAAAGAGAATAAAAAATTAAACTTTGTTCAGAAGGTACAGTGTGAAATGTTTGGTATATTATGTAAAAACTATAACACTGATAAATCTTTTTTGTTTTAATTATAATTTTTAAAGGTTTTTTAATATTTTTAGATGTATTCATAGTATTTATGATACTTTACAATGGTCTACTTACTCCGATAAATAGTATTACATTAATTGTTTTGTAGTTTTAAAAAAAAATTTAATTCATAATTCTATTAACAATAACCTTAATTAACTTTTAAAATAATGGACAGTCTATTAAGGAGTTTCAAAAACATATTTTGTTTCATAAACTTTGTTCTGGTTTATCTTAATTTTGATCAGGTAATTATAAAAAAAAATAGTTTTTAATATTCAAATTGGGATTATTACTTCCAAAACTCCGATAATTCATATTATAAATTATTTATCTACCTATACTAATAATTTTTTGCCGCATAAATGCATACAATTTTGAAAGGAATAAACATTTATTTTAGTGATGGAATCATTATACAAATGTATAACCTACTTACTAGTTACTACTTAGTAGGTATCTAATACATTATATTATGTTAACAATGATTTTTGTTATAAATTAAAGTATAAAATATAAGAATTTAATAATATTATATTTTAAATACTTAGAACTCACTAGAACTTGTCACACCCCAGGAAATTGTATTGTTAAACTTTTTTAACATATTAAAGGTAAAATAAAAAAACAACATATTTTTAAATATTATAATATATTTTGAATAAATTAATGAACAAATTAATTAATTGAACATACATTTTTATCAAGGAATCAATAACGCAGCAAAATTGTATTGAAAATATAATATTCAAGGAGTGCCAAAACATTGATTATTAGCTGTGTGATATTGGCCAAACAGGTGCCTATATACAGGCTATAACACAATTTAACCGAATACCACATCTATAATCCTCACAATTTCCAATTTAACATAGGACACCACTTAGATTATAGATTTACCAATATGTATCACTCAGATAAGACCAAGAGGATAACGTTAAAATATTATTTTTTATAAAGCAAATCATTCTTGAACAAATAGCCATAATAAATAGTAGCCAAAGTTGTAATAATCAATAATTAATGATTATTATTTATTAACCAAAATGCGTGTTCCAAATTAGTTGCAAAATATTGGCATACAGATTTGGTGTAATGGAGTCAATAGCTTAAAGTCGGGGGGTGGGTCGATTCACGAATGTTAAACTACACACATATAAATTAAATATCAAATATGTATATCAATATATCATAAACAATATTTCAATCATTCTATTGTATAAAAATTCAAAATACACCTAAAATAACCTGAGCTATAATCATAGATTTTACTAAAACAATGTTGAACAGTGAACCCATTCATACAAATTATAAATAGAAAAACAGAGACAATTAATAATCATTGTTTTTCTAGGAGTTGATATTATTAAATCCCCGTTAGTCAATACACAAGTATAGGTAACTATATATAAGTATATAACGTATAATAATAATAATTTTAGGTCATTCTAAAAAAATATATTCATCAAAAACTTTTTAATATTCTGGCTTTGTTTTACCTGCTCATTGGAAGTTATTGAAGTTGTGTTTATAATTTTATCATTAATTGTAACTCTTTAGTGACAAGTGTACCTACACTAATTACTAATGTTGTTTACATTATAGGTATACATACTACATTTAACATTCAAAGAGATGCAAGCGTCAATAGTAAAGTTTCAATAAATACGGTAAATATGGTAAAGTGACCCACATAAATAACATTGGTGCAGTATTCGTATTTCGTAACCAGTATGGCTGTATTTTAATTAATTCCGTAATAAGATAATAGATACAATAATATTAGGTTAACGTCATTGTTAGAAAATATGTCAAATGTTATATTTTCTTTTGACTAAAATCTATAATAGTCGTTTGACTGACATTCGGTTATAAATTATGATAAACTATATTTTAACTAAACACGGACAGTAATATTTTTTAAAGAATTCAATAACCTTTTATAACCATTTATCCTTACTGAATCTAATGAATATTTTATCATTTTAATAGAAAACCCCAATCAATACTCTACCAAAAGGGTGGCGGTGGTGGTTACTGGTTAAAGAAATAATTATTATAAATCGTGAAAATAATCATCCGGTTCCGGATCGTAATCTGTTCGAATATAATAAAGGGACTGACCGAGTTGACTGTCCGCCTATTCGGTTATATAATACACACTCACAAGCCTCCCGTGGAGTGAGGTCTTTCTCTTTATGCACTTCTCTTTTGTTAAACGCGCACAGTAGATGTATATTATATTTTATTCGTTTATAGAGGTAATATAATTTGTTGTTACTATTTTTATAAATAAATAAAATAAAATAATATAAAAATTAATAAATAAATATGTTTACTAGTTTATTTATTTTTAATGTCTAGTCACACATTAATGAGGACATATGCATGTAAAGATTTTACTAAAATTCGGTTAGACTTTAACATAGAATTAATAAACATAAAATCAATTAATATAAAAAAAATAGGTAGGTACCTAATGATATGCAGCATTATATTAATATATTATTATAGTCTATATAGGCACTTTATTGATACAGTTATTATTCCTAAGGTACCTATGTGTTTAATATTTATGATCATTTTTGTCGGCATTTGATGTTCAATTTAATATTGTTTTAGTGTTTACATAATGACAGTATTATTTCAATATTATATTTTAACCTTAGGCAAAAGTAGATGATATGAAAAGTACTATTTTTACAAGAGTTGTTTACTTTTAAATTTTAATAATAATAAAAATGGTTAAATTGTAAGACATATTTATTTCATATAACTACAAAGACGATATTCTATGAGAGTTTTGAACCTATATAGGTACCTACTCATGATTTCATAAACGTAGTTATATGTGACAGTCAGTTTAATACCACACGTCTATATAATATGTTGTCTGTATTTTTATCATATTTACAATAAGGCTACAAAATTGTTATTTAGTACTTCGAATTTATTTTAAACAGGGTATCAAGCATTAACGTTGAATATACTTTATAATTTATATATTATACCTAATTATAAGAATACAATATTTAAAGTTAATTTAAATTTTGATGATAACATTTTTTAATTTTATTTAAGTACTTAATTGATTAATTTTTCCAAATTAACATAATCAATGACAAATTTATTTTGAATGAGATCCTATGTTAAGGTTAATATAATTGTATTTTTACTTATTTATATTTTTAGCCATGATAAATGTTTACCAGGACTAAATCATAATATAGAAACAAATTAACTTAACTTGAATTATAATTTAATTAGTTTTAAAATTAGTTTTAATCTTATATGAGGGTAACAAACAACTATTGTTCTAACTTGTGGGGATTATGAATGGTGAGGAAATACAGGGAACATATTTACTTATGAAAACTAAATACATAATCGAATACTGGCCTAAACCCCAATCGTTTAATCGTAAAGCTGAAGTCGTTATCAACAAGCTGTGGTCTATGTATGGAGTAAACCAAGACATGATGTCAAATGTCCATCATATGAGAAGAGAGGGACCAGTATTGCTCGAAACACGTGGCAAAAATGTACAATAAACACCTATACTTCTATGGCCAGAATCGTGACAAAACTAGAACAAACCTAGAAATTCCAGACAACCTATATGAAGTTCTGAACCCTCAAGAATACAACCTTAAGAGTTAAGACAACTATTTCTTTCATAGAAACAATTAATATGTAGGTACAAGTACAACTCAATTTAGTCACTACACTGTATAGTGTATATATACCTACTTTTTTGTAACATTAGGTATTGAATCTTCGTTATTTTAACATTATAACCTTAACAGTCGACGCTACAACAAATAAAATACCTTTTTAAAAACATGCAGGTATTTGTTTTAATAAATTAACTATAAAACAGTTATAAAGAATTCTTTATTAAAAAAATAACAAGATATTTATCATGATACTTTTTCAAGCAACAGACTTATTATTTGTTATATAATGTGCTATCAAAATAGAATAACCTAAATATTTTTCTCATTTATATAATACCTAGTGTACCTGTTCTATGAACATTCAAACATTGTAAAATGTTTTTCACCGAATTCCCAGTGCCAGATATAAGTTTGTTTGATAAATTACCCATGTTCTTAGTTTTAAATGTTGAGTTTTTTACTTAACTGACAGCAGAAAAACCACATTGTTATTAATACCTGTCACCTGTCCCTTGACTATTCGCAGAAAATTTCTAAGAAATCCTTTTTTTGATAATCTATTCTTTTCAGTGTATTTTTTGCCTAAAGTAGGTACTGTTTTTCCACTTCCCTCAGAGTTTCTACTTCTATTGAAGTTGAATAATTGATCAACATAACTAAAGCGTTTTGGTAGTTTTCTTTGTCTTTGTTATTTACTCTATTAGTTTAAGGTCTGTTGCGTTTTTTTGATTAACTAATTCCTTTTTATTTCTTACAGATTAACTATTCAATCTATTGAAATGGTAATTCCATTTAAAGATTTTAAATTTTACATTCCACAAATTTAAATTTGTATTCATTCGGAACTATATCCTAATTATAAACACCTCGATACTTAAGGATTTTAAAATATACAAAGACGTTTTTATTGGATCCTTTTGTCCACTTAAAATTATTATTGTTAGCATTTAAGATTCTTTGCAAACATACTATTTCGTTCCACTGTTATACATAAGAATTACGTAATTATTGTGTCTAAAATGAATTAGTGTTTATTCGTATAAAAATGAATACATTATAATGTCTCATTGGAACAAATATGTTCAAACCAATGTTTATATATCATTATAGTGGGTTATATATAATATATATATTATATACTCTACATTATGTACACAATAATAAGTAGGTATTTGCTACGAAAATATTGTCGTATAGAATCTGATAATGTTAGGTTAGGATTTGATTTTGGGACGTATTTTATGTATACAACAACTACAGATTGTTTTGCTTTGTTATACCTTATGCGTCAAGAGGTCTGTTGTCTTTAACCTAACACAGTAACTCTTGTCCATAGTCCATTACAATTCACAAGCCTATAAGAGAATTTGTTTTTGCTCCACACTGAAATTTGAATCTATGTAGGTACCTAACAAGGATCTAAGATTTGAGTAGAAGATTACTCGCACTTGTAGACAACTTCCTCCAGCAATTATAGTAAACACAGGTGTATTGGGAAATCTTTAACCATCCGAGAATCGTTATTTTAAGCCATCGATCGGTTAATATGACGTTTCTAATATTAATATAAGCTGTGTGGTCGATAAATAAATAATACCAATTATGAATGTTTAAAATAATTAATTACTTACCTATAATTCAATAAAAATACTATTAGTAACTTATAATATAATATTGTTAAATTCTTAAAAAAAAACAAATTGTTAGTAAATAGTAATGGATGCTAATATGCTATATAGTGAGTACCTATGTACAAGAGGTATTTTGAATCAATATTATGACACAACTACTGAAATAACTGCAATTACAATTTTTATCGAAAAAGACAAGAACACTGTAAAGACTAAACATATAATATTATTGAAGAAGGGATGAACACAACAACTTTACTGGGATGGAAATAAACAGACTCCGTGATAGAATGTGGTGATAGTTTTTGGTTACGGTTCTTAAAATTATGCAGAGCATAAAGGTTTTGCTAAATAACAGAGCATAAATGTAACTTGTGAAGTATACAACGAAATAGTTGTGGCATAGCTCCACTGGAGAACGCAATACCGAAAATTTGTTATCATAAAGCCGGTTGCTTGTGTAGTTTTATCATTGCAAGTAGATAAAAGTAGTCTTGGCAGTCTTTGTGAATTAAAATCAATGATAGACCGCAATTTTTCCTAAAAAAAATCTGAAGAACTTTGGCGTACCAAATCATAGATAATTATGATGATATATTATGTCTGATATAAATATATAATGCGCTTGTACATGTTCTTCAAATTCTCTCATATCCAATTTATCCTCCCTAGACCTTTTCGATACAACTCGTCGACGAAAAAGACAATGGTCCAGAAACATATTAATCTAATTATCATTCACACCTAATTTATGTAAAAAAAAAAAAATATTATAAAAAAAAAACATATACTCTTGAGCTCAGATTAGATTTTCGTTATTACTACTATTGTACTTATTGCTGAGTAGTACTTATTGTACTTATTGCTGGATATTTCCTCTAATCGCGACATTTTTTTTCGTCCACAATGAAAATCACTTATTGGCATGAGTTAAGATATACGGGATACCTTTGATCATATTATACTATTAGGATACGGAACGAAACATTATCAGTTTATGACAAAAATTTCTTCAAATTTAACTCATTGCGACGGGCAATCAACGGTGGATAGTTTTTGTACTATTCATGAATTAGGATGGATATACATATATCGACCGTGATTGACCAATAGAAAACTGTGAGGTTAGTATAGTTAAGATGTCATGAGATCATTCCAACTTCAAATTAACATTGATAGCGAGGATTCGTTCCGTATTCTAAATATTATTCTGTATAATATATTCGTGCTTAAAAATACTTTTTTTGTGAATGTTAAATATTTCTAATAATATTGGTTGAATTGACAAATAGTAAAGGTGTATATGAAAATTTTTTATGTTTTTGAGTGTCCCAAAATACGGACGCTGCCACTCGTTCTCAGATGGGTGACCACCCGGGTTCGTAGTGTGCAAAAACTTTTCCACACATAGGTACACGTGTTCCTAACCAATCGTTTTCAACCGTACCAACAATTCCAACCTTACCGTACTAACCCTACAAACTACACAGACTAATGACCTCAGTCGTCGAAGTCTTAAACTAATAAAAAAAATATATATAATATATAATAACATAATATTTATTACAAAAAATTTAATTCTGTAATTATAAATAATAATTATTTTTATTCATATCTTAGTGTGATCGTAGTTGCAATAATCTCAATAATTGGACATTGTTATAATTTATTACGATTATAACTTGAAAATATTATAATATTAAATTATAAATTATGCAACCATGGTGTAATATTTTCTTCAAATCTCAATAACGTTATAATATTCTTGTAACAAAATAAAACAAATCAGTTTGAATATTGAGTATTTGAGCAATTGAGTATAACTTTTTGATTACTACGTATTGATAGCCGATAGGTACCTTTTGATCTTTAGGCAAGTAATTAATAAAATTATTATAATTATACTTAAGTATATATGTATCTATTTTATAATTAAAAGTTCTATTAAAATATATCTTTAAATGTATAGTACCTTAACGCGTGATCTCTCAGCTGTCTGCTGTGTTTCAGGTCTTCTAAATCAACTCCCCTGAACGGCATAAAGGATTGTTGAACGTCTGGATGTGTTTCGAAGAGGCTGAAAATATAATGAAGGATAATACTTAATATCATGATTAATTTTTAGCATTCAATAATACACGGTAAAAATTAATTGAACTTTAACATTTATAATATCGACATGTTTTTTTTATGAAAAATTCATTTTAAACTAGATTAACAATATTTTAATACACAATGAGTACCTATAATTACTTTATAATATATTTCAAATATAAAAACTTAATCGGAATATCAAATCCAGTTTATAATGATTGGGTTTTTTTCTGGTTTTTGGTAGTCAATTGGATTTAGTTGACCATTTGGGTGATCGTATAAAAGGTCTAGTATTATACAAAATTATTGGAAAAAAAATAAAATGGGAAAGTTGCTCTGTTGCAGTGGTGTGTATCAAAAGATATTGGTGTTGCTCAGATTATTTGAGTGGATCTACTCCTCATATTATTCTTATACTGAGCTATAAAATGGCCTATTTTCCTCCTATCAATACCCACTCACCCATATTTAAGGTGTTCCCTGAAAAACAATCTATATGTTACACGCCACTGCTCTGCTGTAGGTTTGTAGTTTATGTCGAGTATACTACTTCATCGAGTAGGGAAATGTAATATAAGTGGGCTAAATTTGAATTCAACGATCAATAATTGCATAGTATGAAAACATTGAAAACCAATTTTGAGTGGTCAGTCATAAGTTTATGGAGTAAGTCTATATTCTTTCAAGGATGTTTTATTGTCACTAATTGGTTGTTAATAATAAACAATTATTAAAATAAACTGCATATTATAATATTAAAAAATAATAATTATAATATTATATCATACAAAATATGACTCTATCTAATTTATAACTTAAAAGTCAATACTAACGATCCATAATAGAACGGTGTGAATAAGTTCGTCGTATAAATAGCTTAAAATGAATCTAAATATTTCAAAAAATCCATTTTGTATTGAAAATTATAATTTAAGTAATAAATTAATGTTTCATGTTACCACGATTAATATTTTTAGAATTACAACAAAATATCAAACATCGTTAAATGAGAAATCGTTATTTTATGTGTTAATATTCAATATAGTACTTAAAAAGTGAATGTAATAGCTTCATACTACATTTTTCTTAAATTGTATTTGATAAAAATGTATGAGTTATATTGTATTAGACAGATATTCAATCCGTAGGTGCTAAGATTAAACATTTTATGAATTTTTAACTTTAAGATTATTTATAGAAATATTATTTTTATGATTTTGAGGAATTTTGTTGGAATAATAACTTTTTGCCCTTACGTATGTTATCATTATTTTTTATATAAAATAGAATTCTCAAAATATTAAGTCTTATTTTAAGCCAATATTGTATAATATTGTACTAACGGCATGTCAGTATTGACTTATAAGTTAAATTAACAGTAGGTACCTACCTAAATAATAGTGATATAATATTATGATGATTATTAATATATGCGATGATTTTGGCATAAATTATTTCATCATACCGTATTACTTAAATTATCACCAGCCCCTAGTAATATAAATAAATTATTATAAAGTACAGAGGGTATGCAGTATAGAAAAAGAGGTTAAATAAAGACTGACACCGTTGTCTTCTAGAATCGTTTTTCGTATGCAATGATTTATGAGTTCAAATTTAACACATACATAATTGAGTAGGTCAATGTAATACCTATTCAAAAAGAGGCACACTCACAACTTTCTGCAACTTCCCTAGGTTTTTTCTTTTAAAAGAGTAAATGTTTCGTGTTTAATATTATCATCATACAAAACAATTGATGTGAAATATATTATGAATAGTGAAGCCATGTTCATTGTGCATGTTCTAAACTAATTATCCGTTATAGCGATCAACCGATATATCAACGCGGAGACTTTTACAGAAAATTAACAATGAAAATATAATTTTACTATACATTTTACACGGCCTTCTCGTCCTTATTTTAAATCTTGTGATTATTTTTTGATGATAAATGGTTGTCATTTAATATACTTTGAAACAACTTTTATACAATTTATGTGATGAAAGATGAATTACGATATCCTCTGACAATGTCTACTCGCAACACTATTGTTATTTTGTATTTTCATGAAACTATTTTTAACAGATATCAATCATCTGTTCATTTATGCTTTTTTAGATGATGAAGATTAAACCAAAAAGTAAAACAGACACAACATTATCATTATTTTGTATTTTACCTACTTGTTTGAAGAGTGATTGAAGATATTAATATTATATTAATATACTATATTATAGATAAAAACATGTTTCAGAGTACTTAAAATAAAACAAATTATGTTTAGTAAAATGTTTCCTAACGGCTAACAATCAAAAACTCATAAGAGTTATAAAAAAAATTAAGTCATTAATGATCAACAAAATATATAGGTATACAAGTTTATCATAATCTATACAGTATATGAGTAAATACTAAAATGTAGACTGTATGATGTACTTTTTATTGATTCATTTTCTAGTTGTTAAATTTGAAGTACCCTAAGAGTCAACTTGTTGAACAATTATTTTTTTGAACAAACCTCTCATATAATATAATATAATTCGACATTGAATAAAAAAATTGTCGCCAATGTAGAGCCATGCGTTTTAAATCTATATATACATTATGTTGATAAATATTCGTTTTTATGTTTACATTTACTACTCCCCTCTAGTTATGACGTTGAGAGTATTTTTTAAACATGGTGTATTTTTTTCTAATCGTTTTTTCAGATGTTTTACCATTAGTGACATGTTATATATTTTTTATTATTTTTTGTGTGTTCAACAAATAAAAATTTTACTCATACAGATATTATATTTAGTATTATTATGACATAATATCATAATAATAATTAACATTAAAAGACCGTAATTTTTCTATGAAAAATAAACAGCTATGTGTTCTAATGAATATTATTGGATTAACATCGGTTAACATCGATTAATATCAAATACTGGATATTTTACAGATATATTGGCTTATGATATATAAATATCTGCTTTAAACTATTGAGTGTGTTATCGGTTTCATATCTGAAACCAATTTTATTAGTAGCTTATTGGGTATTGGAAAAAAGAATATCGGCTAATATCTACCCAGTTTATCGTTTAATAAGTTTTTACAGTTCTTAAAAACTTTAAAGTTTAAACATTATATTTTTATTGCTGGTGAACTAAATCTATTGCTTAATATTATAGAACACTTGAATATTGGCAGATTGAAATGTTCAGAATGCAAAATTGTTTTATGTGTAAATATATGTGTGACCACCTACAAATATAAATGCGTCATTATTTTTTAGTACTTACCATAATGGGAGCTAGGGAGTACCTAGTGTTTGAAGTGTAAAATATTTCAAAAAAACATGAAACATTGAAATTTTTTTTAATATAAATATTAAGTATTAGGTATTTTTATTATTTATTAATTATTAATAATATAATCCTAGATTACTAGATATAATCATTGGTATTAATGGAATATGAGTATTGTGTTTGACATATGTATGCTACTTTAGTATATAGTATGTATACTATTGTATATCTGTATCATTTAAACATTTTTGTATGTTTTATACCAAAGATTAGGTATATTTTATTTTATTTTTTTTGTTTTGTTTTCAATACTTAAACTATTATAGCTTAACAGTTAGGTAGTTAGTAGAGAGAAAAATTTAAGTGAAAAAAAGGTTAGATATAAATATACCACCAATTAATTATGAAAGTAGTGAATACAATGTTTTAAACAACAGCAATAGTAAAAAACTCAATTGGAATATACAAGGAATAATATCATAATATTATTAATATTGACGTATTAGCTATTTTTACAAACACGCCTTATATTACTAATAAATATTGTTTGGTATTGAGAGCCAAACATTATTGATCAGTATTTATTAAGCCAAATAATATCGTTGAAATATATTTTATTCCAGTATATTATTGTCCAAACAGTGACGTTCGTCTAAACTTTATAAATTTCGACGCGGTCCCCATAATATCGTGACCGCTTCTTTATCATTTACGCTCACGCTAAACCGACCATACCGTACCACGCGATGTCGCCCGACCTCATTGGTTGAATGAGGTGAGGGGAAAGTCGTATACAACCAGCTCAACCTGCGCCGACGGTGAAACCACCTCGCTCTCTCGTTTCACACAATATGTAGATATATAATATAGTCGATCGCCGCATTAGGCACTAGGCACTATGCGCCAGGGTGCAACATTTTACACCCCCCTCCCCCCTCCCCCCAACAAAATTGACATAACCCTTTTATGCAGATACTTCAACAGCAGATCCATATTCATACCAACATGGCTACATGTGTAATATTAAATATATTTTGCCCAAAGTAAATAATAAAACATAATTACGATTTATTTTTGAACCATCATCCGGTCTCATTTCAAATCGCCGTGTCTATTCAGTGCAGCGATTGATTAAATGTGTAATAAATCACTCATCTAAACAACCCAACCACGTTTTGTGTTCAAATACCCAGCGAATCATAAAAACCCACGTTAATTCCTTATAACTATAATTCACTGAAGGCTGGTTTAAAATCGATTTGAATTATTATAAAATTAGTGAAAAATTTAAAATATAACTTAAAAAAAAAAAAATTTAGCCTCGTCAAATAGTAAAAAGAAAATGTTTTCAAAAGCAAATACATTTAATGCGGAAAAATCGACTGTTTGGAGATAAAAAATCATTTTTTAAATAAAAGTAGGTACTAGATACAGTGATTTAAATATTAAATAGGTAGTATTCACTTTTCATGATGATTGCACAAGGATTAAATTCCAAAACCCTGATAATACCATGACAGTATAATACTTCAGAAGACAGAAGGTAGGTAAATACTATTATACTATAAAGCCATTTATGAACTGGCATAATTTTTTTCTTTCTTTAAAACTATAGTCAACCGTGTACAAAATGAGCAAATAATCCGGGTAAGGTGCATTATTAAAAGGGAATGGATTTACGTTCACATGAAAGGTGGTAGAGTGACTCTCTAATGGTGTCCAGCGAAATAGTAATGGAAACCCCCGGAAGCCATATACCTAAGACGAGGGTTTTATTGGCCAAAATGACGGTGGTAATTATACTGCTGGTTTTCTTCTTTGAAAATAGGTGGTGTACGGATACATGGTACCTATATAATAATATAATGGGTGAGACATGATGAGGTGGTTGAATTCCGTTATAAATTATTCAATGGCATATATAAAAAACTACATTTTAACAAACAAACCCTTGCAAAACCCTAATGAGTTCCTTTCGTCAGTCTCTTGGGTCGACAGCTCTGCAAGCTTTACATTGACTACCTACATTATTCTTCTCGTCAGTCTCATCTATATTCATTGGAAAATAAAACCATCTATTGAGCTATAAAAGACGTTTAGAGGAACGGATTTTTTGTTTTTTATATTTTTTGCAACCTTTATTTTTAAGTGTACTTTTCAAATTTTTATTTTATTTTTAATCTGTTTTGCCTCTAGTCATGACTTTGTTTAAAACGGTGCTTGGGGTTTGAAAATGTGATTACCCGATGAAAAACTAAATAAAACAGGATTTTGGCATGGAAATGTTTTGTTTTTAAACTGATAAGCATGCACAGTGTGTATCGGTGTCAACCGCCTTCAAATGTGATAATGAATATTATAAATATGTGAGCGTTCAGCTGAAAACAGTTAAAACAATATGACAATGTTGTATTTTTCATTTGTATAGTAACCTAACCACAGGGTCATTATCATTTAATATACTATGCGACAAAAATAAAATTTCGCAATTACTTTTCTTTTTTTTCTCCACAATGATACTAGAGTTACATCAATGAACGGATTTCATCACTTTCATAAGTGCATGTCTAAATAATCATGTTTATTATACACTGACTTATATTATTAACATTAATTTATTCTTTTTATTTTTATTTTACAATCTTAGGAAATGTACAGTTTGAAACGTAAATTAACGTATTTGAGATGATCAAGAGTAATTTACTAGAATGTTTGAATTTTTTTATGTTAGTTTATTTATTTTTGATTTAACTCATAGTTAAATACCATAATATGTCCAGGCACCATAATATGTGCATGTTAAGAATGGTTTGTCTAGATATAATTTTATTTATAAATAAAGTTTTGAATATTTTATTAAATAAATGTTTAATTTATTAAATAACTATACCATTATAATATTAAAATGATAATTTATTATTTTTTATAACCATGAGTAGGTACTTACTTATTTGTTACCACCCAGTCACAGTGGTGGGAAAAATGGTATCGTTCTATATCGGTTAATTCGAAATTTAAGATCCATATTTTTTTGAATCACAATACCTAAATATTGTCTGTCGAGGTAATTCTACTATATTTGTGATATATTTATGACAAAAAAAATTAAAAGCTTTGACTTACGTAGCTACTTACATGAAATAATATAAATATAAAAACACTGTTTTAAAATATTATAAAAATAAATTTTAATGGTTTATTTATCTTAGCACCCTATAGATACAATCGATTTTTCAAATAAATTCTTTTAGTTAAAACGAATTAAATGTGTAACAATGATTTGTAATAATGACTATTAAAGGGTCTTTATAAAAAATGGTCTAAAATGTTTGTCTTTATTTGTGTACCTATACCTATCTACCCGTGAATTATTCTTATTACCTAACTGCGCTATACTTAGTTAATTGTAAACAATATATTCTTATTCTTATTTTATTTTATTTTTATATTTACGGTATACTTATAAAAAAAAATAACTGGTTATGACGGATGTAGGCCTGGTGGTGGAGTGATAAGAAATAAGTACTTAACCTAACCTAACCAGGTTAATCAGATATTTATATTTATTTTACTTAATATTTTTGTGCTCTTATATATTTGAATCTAAATTTAACAAAATTCAGTTTTTAATATATGTAAAATAATTAGTTTTAATTTTAAAATATGTGTTTTTATTATAGACGATTTTTTTGTAATAGAATTATAGATTTACTACCCATTACACAATTATACTTGGTACATAAAATATTAATAAAACGTTTATCATACTTAATTCAATATTGAATATTCCACTAAGGAACATAGCAATTATTCAACAATTCAATTGGGTCCAATGATAAGGTAACTGGAGTAGGTACTAGACCATACTTAAGTAAACTTTTAATTGAACATAATTTAGATATTCAGTAAAGAGCACTCGAATTGTTAGAATTTAAAATCTAAAGCATATTACATTAGTTGATGTGGTATTAGATACAACTGCATCGAGTATTGACAGTTTATTATATTTTATTATAATTGATAAAAGGTCGGTTATATATTTGCTAATGAATTCAGATGCAATTCGCAAATAATTACAACTTGAAGTGTAAGTATACAACTTTCTTTTAAGCTGAAAATGACTTTAAAATAATTTTAAAAATCAGAAATATTGACTATACTTATTGTAATTTAATGTTTAAAAAAAACTTGTGTTAAATGAACAATATTATAAATATAGTAATATGTTCATGAAGAAAAAAAACTTTACCTATTTATAAATAAACTATAGTAAAAGGTTATTATTTTCAATACAAGTTACTATTATGCAAAATTATTTTTACATTTAGTTTAAACATAATCATACATTTTATTTTTATTAAAATAGCACTGTATTTAAATTTTAAACTATATATATATTTTTATTTTTTTTCGTGGTACCGAGGACCGAAGGGGGACCGCGTTAGCATTACTTCCCCTCAAAACTATATTTAAACTGCTTATTAGTCATTATTTTAATTTGTATTTGTATTTTTTATAAATATTATATTGCTTCCCCTTTATGATAAACAATAGTGACAGAAATATTATAGATTTATTTTAGAAAGTTTTTAGTTATCTACTCAATCATTGTTATATATAGATTAAAGGTTATATGTTTCTAATTTGCTGATGTAATGTAAGCCCCTACCAATTTAGGAACGTTAATGCTATCTTATTACATCGTACATAATAAACAATAATTTAACATTGAATTTAATTTTCGTAGGTATATAAAAGTCTTATCAACGTTATTAGCATATAAAAACATCACAGTCAAATTATTATTATATAAGTTATGAGACTATATTATCATTAAATAAGTTTAATTTTAATATATTTGAACTAATTTCTATAAATTAATTATAACAAGATATATTTTACAAAATAGATAAGAATGCACTTTACATTGAATTTCACAGGAAGAACCTAAATACATAATATTATGTAGATAGGTACTGCTGTAATAATATGCTTTCAACATCAGTACTACATAATCTCTGACGTTTGACACATGAGAAGTATATGAACCTATGCATTAATCAATACATATACTGCTCGGTGAAATTATCGAATGACGTTACTACCTACTGGCTACTTATTTGTCAAATAATACCTGAGGTCTGTTTCACACACGATTATAATATTGATTTGAGACTTAAAATCTCAAATAAAAAAATTTCATTCCGGCATTTCAGTTTTGCGTTCCCAAATAGGTCTTAACAGTACAATCAGTACACGCTGAACTCTTATATTATTTTTAGAAATAATTGTACGTTTTAAATTTTAATACGAGTTATTTATATTTTACACTAAGTTATCTTAAATGTCAAACAGTTTTAAATCCAAATTCGATAATTTATTACGATACAATATATTAATATCTACCAGATAGAACTGCTATTACTTGTTTATATTTATAATACTAAAATTATTATAAATATTATGGAAATCTGTTAGAAGGGCTATCTAAGGAAACCATAAAATTCTGACTATACTATTGATATAGATGCAGACATGAGACACATCCTTTTATCAAACACCAACAGATATATGGGCTCTAAGCCTGTAAATAATATTGAATTTAGCTACTAAACAGTAAATACTGTCTACTAAAGATATAATAAACAATCATATATTTTGTCACGACAGCAGTAACGGAGTAAATAATATTAGAAATACTTGATATACTTGATAATAATACGAACACAATATGACGGCTTATACTTTTATAGAGAATAGTCTGCAGCCATCACCACGTCACTGGGCACGTACGTAACCAAGAAAGCGATATGGTCCCGGGAAATATTCACTAGCACGTGTCACTAATGGCGAACACCGTTCACCAGAATCCGATTTTTTCCGCTCGAAGAAACGGGTGGTGGGCCCCAATACAATAAAGTTTTCGAAGACGTTTCGATTTTATCGCACCGAACTGAAATCCGTGACACTTAGATGTAATATTGGTCTATAAAACTAGGTACGCGGAAAAAGTATATAATACACGGTTCATACACATACGGTATACACGAGACTTTAAAACCATCCAATCGAACATGCACCGGATGCGCAGACCTTAAACGTATCACAACGATATTAAACTAAAATACTATTATGCGTGGTGCAGTGTACATAATATTATTATTGACTATGGTACATATATAGGTAGACGGGATCAACGAAAATCATTACAATAAAATATAGTTACCGTGTACGTGAATAAAAATAAAAGCCAACAATAACAATATATGTACTTTGCTTAAATTATTATTATTATCATGGTCAATATTATAACAGAAACATTATAGTCACGATAACTACGACGCATATAGGTACAACGACCGACCGAAAAATACTGTTATTATTCGAATCGAGTATCAGAAAAACAAATTGCACAGTTAGTAGTTACCCTGGGCGGATTGGGAGAAAACTTCGGTGGTGGAAAATTATAGATCGGTGCACGGTCGTTATGTAAAACTCTTGATGCAAACAATTTTTAATATCCGATTCGACTTTGAATTTATTATTGGTTTACGACATTATTTACTTAAATAGTCAGTTGAAAACTAGATGTAGGTATTAAATAATATAAAGACGGCTATCTTCCCACTATCTAGTTGTATATATCCATATATAATACATCAATAAATAAATTAATAATAAACAAACATTGAAAAAGTGCTTACGGCTGACCCATAATAATTAACGATAACAAGAACCAGTACCAGAAGAATCATAAAAATGGTTTACAATTGGTTTTTGACGTAACGCATTTCATTTTTAATTTTTAATAAAAATTATCAATCATACAAAACAATGATCTTTGTTATAATTTACAAATTTATAATAATATAATCATATTTTTAAATTATAATTATCACGTTTATAGGTAATGTTGTTATTTCAAGTATTCGCGTCCGGGGATTTTTTTTGTTGTTTGTTTTTTTTTTATTAAGAACTTATTTATAAGTAATCAAATGAATTTAGCAATAATAATAATAAAAAAAAATAATAAACATTAAAAATTTCTTATGGTTTACAGGGCAGTCCATCGGGAAAACTCCCGAATTTCCGATGAGCCGTCTACCCCTGACAGTTACACCTTACACCCACACAATTGTAATATTATTGTTCTTAACTTTACTGTTCCATACTAAATATACTGTGGTTTGAAGGAATATTATAAACCAATCTTGAAGATATATAAATTTATTTGTAAGTACAATGTACATAATAACAATTTAATTTGGAATACACCATAGGTATGCTATGGTGTAAAAATACCGATGTGGATTTTCAATGCTGTTCAAAAATGTAATATTGAAGTTTATGGTTCAATATTAACTCCAATATTAGTACAACATAGGTAGTGTTTTTTTTTTGTCTCAGTTATGTACTTATGGTTATGTGTATGTAATCAATTTCTTGGATAGAAAATGTGTTCTAAAGGTCGCATATTTGGCCTTTGACAATATTCGACACAGATTTTACCAGAGGTCGAAAAGTTTTATAATATTTTTAAAAAATTCCATTGAAACAGTAATAATATCATTTTTTAACATTTTTTTTATATAGAATCAAAATCCTAAGTATAAATATTATCAAAGAACCAATGAATACAATTACCTAAAAATAAAAGTTCTCAAAAACATATAGTAAATAAAAGCACCTAAAAATAAAAATTTTTAAGGGACAGATAAATAACTTAATCATCTGAGTTCGGAATTAAATTAAATTACAAATTTCAACTTTATAGGTATTTATATTATACATCATATTTATTTTCTCTAGTGCGATAAAGGTTCTAAATAGTACGAAATGCACTTTATAGTGTATACTGTATTTAAAAACATTGAAAATAGTTCAATCAATGTCAATTCATCAATGACATTGATGGCGATCCAAATTTAAGAAAATGTAAATAAGGGATGCCAAAATCTCACCGTATACTACACCATGATAATTAATATTTGATAGTAAGTGAAGAGTAAGGGCCTGGTGGTGCAATTTCGACCAACATATACAAATGTCCGTAATGCTACTGAAATGCTTAAAACATAAAAACGTGTAATTTAAAACTATTTTGGTAATACAAGTTCTGATAAACTATACGCACTTAATAAATATTTTTATTTTAAAAATTCATAAAATAAATGTTAAAAATAATAAAAATTGTACAAGAACAGAATATTATACTTTTCATTTAAAAATAAATAAGAAAGAAAGATTTATTTTATGAAATATAAGCTAACAGTTAAATTGTATTATTGTATTTTACTTTCAACAGAACGTATTTACAATTACATAGTTGGTAGTGTTTTTTTTGTGAAAAATGCAAGCTAAATCCAATCCATTGTGTACGAAATCTAATTTTATATTTTTAGTGTTATTCAGAAAGTCATAAATATAAAAACTATATATTTTTATAGTTTATTAATTTTTAAATTGTATCTTAGACGTCATGTGAACTGACTGAAAAATAATTAACCATTTTTAACAACTATGTGGAATGGAAATAATGTTTTATTCAGTTTTTATTTCACAAAATATGTAATTTTAACTTCGGATACTTGATATCAATTTCGTTTATACGTATCTAACGGTAGTAATTTAATCCTGTAATAATAATAATAATGTATCAGTAATTTAATCAATACCTTCCTACATAAGATTTACAATTTAGTTTTGTTAATATCGGTGGTTGTTTGCATCGCATGTACCTACTAAATAATAATATTTTGTAGTAAAACACATCACTGTTATAATATCATAGAAAGTTAATAATTAAATAAAACTTCATTATAATATAATTTATAAGTTATTAGTTATTACTAACTAAAAGTTGCTACCTATATCTTCATATCATACACGCGAATAGTTTGAGTATCATTGTATAATGCGCCTGAGAATAATGCTAAAATAGTTAATTTTGAGAGCCGTAAAATCATCAAACACACTTTAAATTGAATGAAATTTCAACGACAAGGACAAATAACTAGCTTACAGGTTTTTGTGTTTCTGAATTAGAAATACATAATATAATACCCATAACTGGCCATAACAATAAAAATCATGGAGTAATCACTTATAATTTGTTTAAAGGTTTTTATAAGTGTTTTAAGACGTGTACTTATACATAGGTACAGACTGTGCTATAAAAGTGTTATGATATAATGATGTAGGTAAGTTAATAACACCGTGACGACGTAGTCACCAGGAGGTTGGATACTTATAAGGATTTCTGCGTTTTTAGATTTATGGCCATTAGTTAGCTAAGAGACGTATGCGATGACAAATCGCTTTTTCAGTCAAGCCATAAAAATATAGCTTAGGATTTTCACCTTATTGCGTTAACCGTGGGTCAATTTACGCGAGCGCCGATAACGACGATAAGATTTTTGTTTTGGCCAACAACAAAAAAAAAAAAAAAAACAGTAGGTACATAGGCATATAGCTAGCAAAAACTATCAATAATGTCATCTGTTTGTTTCGTTAACATAATATTAGAGAGGAGATAAAAAGAAGAGGACCTACCGCGAGACCTCTAAAGAATAATGATATGCGGAGAACACGCACACGCACGCACACGCATGCATTACAACACGAATGAGCTCTGGTTCGGTTCATTATTCATCGATAACATAAATCCGTTTTAGATAGACTTCCTCTTCCAGCATTCAGATTCTAACGTAGTAATGAGGTTTTTTTATTATATTTTTTTATTGACTTGGTCTGGTGTGGCAAACGCAAACAGTATCCACAGATAAACGATGAATTCAACTTGGAAAATTTACGATAATGGTTCCTCTTTGGCCGTTATATAAATCTATCTTTGTTTGGTCTGCACACAAGTTAACTGCCTTTCGGAGAATTGAGGTGTCAACATGTATTTTATGTATTTATGAAAAATAAATGCCAAGGAGCTGACTGGTCTGATGTATGTGCATATAGAGTACACGATATAGGTACATATCACTATAATATATCAGTATAATTATTATTTTAAACATTCATCTTAGAAAGCCATATTATCGCATTGGAATGCAAACTATTTTTTAATTTTTATTTGATCGTTTTTACGGATATTTTTATCGAGAATTGCAGGGGTGTGACAATATATTTTTTCAATCAAAACGAGAACGACAAAAACAAACGATGATCGGTTTCATAAATATATTACTTTGGAGTCCCTGCTGTACAATGCACTTAAAATTACGATTTACTTACCTACTAGTTAAACATGTATATACGTTAATACATAAGAATATTATACTGTTAGTGAATAATATTATGTCGAACTCTCAATTCTCATTATAATTAATTATGCTTGGAATCAGCTGTACCTGCCATTCGGCTATTCAACATTTCTACCTGTTGTAGATTAATCACGCCTCTTTTCACAGTGTATGAAAATAAATTTGTATCACGGGCGTAGTTTGGAAATATTTTAGACGCTGGCTTCTCCGGTGAATATTATACTGTATAGATAGTAGATCGCGGAAAAAGGAAAACACCCAGTTTTGAATGTTAAACACAAATTTACTAAACGTTAAATATAAATTAAATTGAAAAGGTAGCATCGTGATTATAATAATTAGGTATACCCCAAGTGATTTATTGAAAAAACCTAACATTTTGAGGGTTGTTCGAACATTATATATACTTACCTACACCCGTGTGATAATAATATTATAAACAGTGCCATAACAGTCCTCGTAACACAATAATTTACTGCAGGCGTGCGTATTACAGTGGTCGCGAAAACCGGGCAACATGATCATTTTTTGGAATAAAGGTTAAACAGACAATTTATAACAGTTTTAAACGAACTGGATGAAAACATTTCAAATAAATTATTTTTGTTTTTTTTCTCACTTGAATGACAAGTGACAACATTAATACAGGAAATATAAGGGTAGGATTTTTTTTGCACTTTATGAAAAATGATGCATATGTATGATAAACTGTATCATTAATAAAAGTTTGGTATATTCGTGAAATTGTCAATATTTGTTTCAATCCTTTTGTTGTATTATAAAAATTTTTTTTTATCACGTGCATGTTTAAATGTTTCGATTTTAGCTATTACAATGATTTCATACCGGGACATTTATAAATACCTCCAATAATTTATTACAATTAAAATACGATGGGCATATTGTAAAATGTAAACAATTCACAACAATTAATTGTATACGGTTTTGAAAAAAAAAATGCATGAAACGATGAAACTAATAACATTATCCTACGTAAAAAAATCTGAAATTAATTTTAAGTTACTTTTAATTAATTCTGTATTAGATACAATTTGTATTTGATCTTTTAATGATTTTACTATATTATTTGCAAACTTTTATAATTTAAAATTGTATTCTTTTTCTATAGACAGTATTAACGTTAGATCTTAGCAAGCTATAAAATTAATTAATTGTAATATTATTTGATCGTGTAACATATTATATTTGTGTTATTATAGATCGCTGAAATAATGAAAAGTTACTTTATGTCATTTAGTACAAAATATCCTTCCGGTTCTATTCAGATAGAATACTAGGATATATTATATCTTAGCCGGATGGTCCTTTAACATCCTGTTGTAAATCATGGCCATAATTAAATCTATATATTATTTTGTATCGACCACAAAGACATGCAAGTCATCATATTATTGTAGTAGTTTGTAGTCTAAATGTATTGTTCTAAATAACGTCATGTCATACAATATAGAACATTTTATAGTTTTATTATTTTTAGATTCTGTTCGAGGAAACTACAATATTAGTTTTACTGTGGAGTCTTTTAATTTATTTTTTTTATATACTTGCCATTTGGTATTTCTATTTTGGTACCTAGGAAGAGTACTTCAAAAGTGCCATTTAGGTCTTGCCTCTTATTACTATCCATTAGAAATTAGATAATGATAGCATTTAAAAAAGACTATACTTAGAAGTTCCCAGTTGTTTTAAAAAAAAACCGTGATACCCAACCATAGTAATTATTTTGGATGGTGTTTTTTCATCATCTCTCTTTTGTTATTATAGGGTATGGACCAGTGATTCCCAATTAGTGGTCCACTGACCTCCAAGGGTCCACGGTTGTGCAGTACTGCAGGGATTATTTATTTTTATATTATTTTAGTGAAACTATTAATAATTCTTCTTAGTAGTTTTAAATTCTGGGTATTTGTTGACTATTGTAACTAGATTATTTCGAAAAAGATACATGATGGATTTAGTCAAAATGAAAAGTAAGTATCTACAATAAAGGCCCCCCCCCCTGGACCAATTTAAATGTTAACTAGGCGTCCATAGCTTCATACTAATTGGATTCACTGGTATAAACTACAGCGTTAATATTATGTATATTTCATTCCCACCTTATTCCGCAATAATATAACGAGGTCTACGCCTCATCTGCAGTAAAATTAAAACCCATTCAGTATCTAACACTTTAATGATTTAGAATTTCCGAATAGTAATTATATAATTAATCCAGTCGATTAAGTGTTTTTAGTTATGAATTTAACTTTTCAAAAGATAAAACAAAGATGTAATATGGTGTGTTACTTATCAATATATAATTAACTAAATTGAAAAATTAACTTAATTTAAAAACTATTGAAGTGTTAACTTTAAATTAAGTGTTTAAATTGTTTGCATTGAGGTCATCGAATACTTGAATAATATTTCAATAAAATAAAGGTTCTAAAATTTGTATCAATTTTATAATATCTATTAAGAATTATAAATTAGATAGCCAATTAAAAATCATAAGATTAGTGCTTTACAACCTTTTTTTTTTTAAATACAATTCGTAACAATTATAATTGTAATTTTGTTCATCTATTATATTTACTTCAAAACTTAATCTGAATAATTAGCATCGTGATTTTTTTACATTTTTACCTATATTTTATCATATGAAGTCATGCATTTTTGAAATTGGTAACATTTTGTTTATTTATTTATGATGCAATTCCAGATTTACTCATTAAATTTGGGATGAATATTGTACATGACGTGTTTTACAATTTAATAATTCTTGAAATTGTTTACTGTTGCAGTATAATAAATTAATATGGGTGTAAAAACGGCTGAGTAAGATCAATATCCTTGCGGCCCTATTTTATATACTATTATTTAGTAATTTAGTTAGTACTAGGTATATGGTATTGTTCAGCTTCTAACTTAAAGATCCAAATAGATTCTAAAAATAATAATCAGACAAGTGTACCTATAATACGAATGTGGCAGGAAATCTGAATTTCCATGGTAGCAGCTGGTTATTCCGTAACTCAAATACAATTATTCTTCACATAAATCCATCCATTTAATTTACTGGGTTTAAGTTTAAATGCATATTTCCATATAATATTGTTGTATTAATAAACATGTACATTTTACATGCATAATTATTATTTAACAATCAAGAATTATAGGTATGAAATATGATGATTTTTAAAACCTTCGTTTAAAAATATATTTAATCGTAGAGTTTATGTAAATTTAAAATCAAATGATGGTTTTGATATAATTTAGGTGCACCACCTTGTATTCCATTATCTTATGTAGCCAACACAATATAATGTACCTCATCGTGATAACTCA
>JANEHU010000989.1:0-16286 GCA_027563435.1 Nasonovia ribisnigri | reverse complement strand
TTCCCGAATCTGCCCCAAAATTACAGAAATCTTCAGTGGCTCGGTGCCCGGGCCATATTGGCAGCCAAAAACATCGATGTGAATGCTATCAATTTCAGAATTCAAAACAAAATTCCAGGCGATTTGAAAACTTACAAGTCCATAGACACTGTAACGAGTCAAGACGAAGTAGTCAATTATCCAACTGAGTTCTTAAATTCGCTTGATTTGCCAGGCATGCCACCGCACGTTCTATCGTTAAAAATTGGCGTTCCCGTCATTCTACTACGAAACATCAATCCACCACGACTCTGTAATGGTACCAGGCTTTCGGTAACGAAATTGATGAACAACATTATCGAAGCTACAATTTTAAACGGAAAGTTTAAGGGCGAATATGTACTGTTGCCACGAATCCCAATGGTTCCTACAGATTTGCCCTTCGCATTCAAACGTTTGCAGTTTCCGGTGCGAATCGCTTTTGCCATGACCATCAACAAGGCTCAAGGCCAATCACTACAAGTGTGTGGCCTAAATTTGGTAAATCCATGCTTCTCCCATGGACAGCTGTATGTTGCCTGCTCCCGCATCGGGAGCCCGAATGATTTATATTTATAACAAATTTAGGTTAAAAAAGGTTTAGAGATTAATAAAATCACTAAAATACATAGAGAGTAGGTATTTTTAATGGGCAACGAGGTGCACGGGGTCATTAGTATTATATAAAATATTATGATCGTTTATAATAGGTAATGCTGATAAGTGTTACTTATTCATTTTAATTTGAATATCATTATTTGGTCTTGTTTGTAATAATTGATTTGATCAATTTGGAGAAGAAAATTCTTATTCTGTCATTCCTAATAATTGGATTAGTCGTCAAGACAAAATAGTATATTGTAAATGGCCCAGGAAGCAAAAAGTTACACCAGTCATGGCAATCATGCTAAATAATGCCATAGAGCCCTAAAATAACTGGTCCTTGTATCCAGTACATTTAGTGAACGGCTTATGTCTTGGTATGTATACAATATAATAAAGTTTGAATTTAATGTAAACAATAATTTAGGTCCTATATAGAGGAGTAAATTAGTATTTTGTAGAATATTTTTTTTGTGATAAAATACTCAAGAGCACCTATTTGTTTTTATTGAAGATGATATTAAACTTATTTAAAAATTGATGTGTAGGTACAATATAAGGATTAAAGGATGTTATCTTGTTTCTATTTTGCTATATACAATACAAAATATGTTGCTTGTTACTTGTTAGTTGAATTGTTCTTCTTTTAATTAGATGTCTCATGTCTACTTCATGGAATTAATTCATATCATAACATTTATGTTATATTTTTCTGTATAGGTACACATAATTATTTTTTTTCACAAATTTCACAATTTTTTGTCAAGTGAATCACTCTTTTTACATACTTACCATCAAATTATTTTCAGTATGTTATCCATATAGTGTCGTATATTATCATAAAATATTTCTAGTTTTTATTATTATTTTTAATATTTGTATTTGTAAACTATCCTATAGTTAAAAGAAAAGATGTTAACAAAAAATGTGTGTAACTTTTACTGCTACCACAGGTCTGCGGTACTCGCTTAGATAATACAAATATAAGAATATACCTATTGGTTATTCTAATAATAGTATAATACATTTATGCGAACAAGCACAATCAATAGAACATTAGCTTATATGTAGATAATTATGATGAAGCTGCTGAAAAAGAAAGAAAGATTTTCCTGTCAGCTTCTGAAGCAGATCCAAGTTGTAAAAAAGTCAAGTCTAATGATTTTTCATCAAGAAAAAAACTTTTTGGAAATAATGACAATATTAATGATAGTGGTATGTATTTATACACATTTCATTTAAATATTATTTATTAATTATAATTTATAAGTTAAAATTCTTAAAATAAAATATGAATTTTTACTCAATTTATATTTTGTTATTTATAATATAACTGTTAAGTGTTAATAAATAAATATAGAGTAACACACTAACAAATACACAGAGTAGGTAGGTACTCAATATAATGGATAATACAATATGAAATTATAATCAACACATTTAAAATGAAAAAAATTAATAAAAATGTGTAGAATCTAATATATATATAGAAAAATATTGTTGTTATTTAGGTATATCTAAAAAAATAATTTTTTAAATAATTAGGTAGGTAATTCCTATGTTTTTTATAAGTTAATAGAACTATTTTATATCCAAATTTGGATTATTGCAATAAATGTATGTATACATTTAATAATATATAGTTACTAATAGTTAAAAGTTAGATTTTTAGCAGCAACATTTCTTGAACTTTATTTATTATTCAACCAACATATTTTATATTTATATATAGCAGTGATAGTGATCAACCACTAATAGTAATCAAAAAAAATAGTGATGAAACTAAAAGTTTAGTATCAGATGCAATGACTGGTATTCAAGGAGTATTGTAATCATAGATTTGGACCAAATTCATTAGGATTCATGTCTTTTAGTAATTATATATCTATTCTTAAATACCTAGTTTCGTAATAAACTATAAATTCAATGTTAAATATCCAAAATGTCTATACATTTTAGTATTTTACAATAATATTTCTTATACTTAAAATTATGTCTCTTTTTTATTACCTATACTGGACATTAGTCCAGCACAAATATTATAGTTTATAGAGAAATATTTGATCTTGTTCGGTATGCTGTAGCAGTGTATGATATTGTTTTTACCACAACCAATTTTTTTTTTATTTTTAGTCACAAATAATGATAAACTTTCTAAAACAATATTGTAAAATTTATGTGAAGAAAAAATTTTAGCTACTACCTCTTGTGTAGCAATTAAGAAATGTACAATATTGATCAAAGTTCAAACATTTTACAGGAACCCCTGTACAAATGTCTTATATTTATATTATATTTCATGCAAGTAATATCATTAAAAAATTCTTTATAATATATAACAGTTAAAATTAAATAAATAAATTGATAAATTCCGCAACTAAATGTATATTTAATGTGCCTATTTAAAATTTGTTTAGCTGCAATGAACACATTACTAAACATGAATGATCAACATTTAAACGTTTATGAGTGCATCTCTTATGTGTTCTGAAAACACAAATACAATACAGAGTTTACAATTTTCAACACCACGTCCATTATTATCTGCCTCAGCTATACTTAATAATGATTGTGTCACCTTTAAGCTGTTTATTGGGGAAACAGATTAACAAAACGTGCTCTGGTGGAAATAATTTGTACCTTCCGATTCGGGATAGATTATACTAGAATCACAGAACCTATAGTAAAAGTATACTACTGTTTTATTTTGTTTAATTCGTTTAAAGTCGATATACTTCTTCTTACTTGACGTACTTAATCGTTAGGTGTTCTATGTTATACATTTTTATTTTCTAAATAGAATTATGGAGTTAAACGTGCATGGTAAGTACTTACAATATTTTTAATTAACAATATTAACATACCTAGTTACGGACTATGTTAGTACATAGACCATTTAAATTTTTATGGTAAATCAACCATCTACCTATATTATTATTATATAATATATATATATATATATATATTATTACTAGGGCCCGGATTTATATGCTCTAAAAACCCAAGAAATATGCACTATAAAATATGCATTTATGATCTTATTTTATAGAAATATAACCCTTGAAATAAAAAATATGCAAACAAATCAATTAAAAAAAAGTCTTTTATTTTCATTATTTTTATAACTATAACTATAAATAAGTTATTTTAATAAAAATAAGCAAAATATTACATATTATGCATTTAAAAACCGTATATATGCAATAAAAAATCGTAAAATACAGAAATATGCAGTACATGTCAAAAAAGGGCAAAATATGCAAAAATATGCAAAATAAAACTTTATATTTCAGATCTATTGATTACAAATCAAATTTGTAGCTTCTTTTTTTTTTTATTTAGAATAAGATATTTACAATCTGTGTTTACATCACAATAAGTAAATTAGATAATTTATGTACAATATTTAACTTGAATAATTTGAAGAGGGAGGCCAACCAGTGCTGGAACCCAACGTGCGTTTATTTTAGATTAACAAATCTCTGCAATATTTTCTTTTGAGTCTATGGATGGGGTTTATGGGTTGGGTAGATGAGATTTGTGCTATTAATGGGTTTGTATGGGAAGGTAGTTTGGAGTAGAAGGATCTGACCTAACCTGGATCATTTAGTTGACATTGATTATAAGTTTATTTATTACAGTTGTAAGTAGCGATATGAGCGGATTTATTATTAATTTAAATTCAGAAATGAAAGATGAAAGTTGTGTAGCTAAGTTAGATTCAGATTGATTTTCCGTATCATTTGGGAGAGTATGTTTAGGTGAGTTAGGATGGTGAGACTGTGGGGACAGCTTTGGAAAAGATGAGGTGTCATTTATGTTGGGAGGGTTAAGGTTGGTTTTGACACCGGAGTCCTCCCCCTTTTTTACAATAGAATTATATTTAACATCATTTCTTAAATTATATTTTTTATTTGGAGTATTTTTACCGTATTGGAAATTTTGGAGGTTTTTGTGGACTTGGCAGCCTCGGTAGTTGGCTGTGTGATTACCTCCACAGAGGGCGCAGGCTGGTGGTTCGTCTTTGGGTTTTGTGCAGGTGGAAGTAGAATGATTGGCAGCACATTTGACACATCTTGGATGATGAGCACAGTATGATTTGGAGTGACCGTACGACTTAGATAAGAGACAATAAAACTAATTATCAACTTAATAATAACAAATGGTTAGAACACCGGAAGTACGAGAATATAAGTGGTGGGCATCATTTAAACCTGAGTCGAGAGATACTTTTTTGGCGAGCGTTACTAAACCAGCATAATTTTTTTTTATATATACCTCTTTTATGGATACTTGCGTCACAAGTACGGTAGAAAATTGTTGATTTTTATTTTCAATGTACCTACTGACAATAAGATTTTTCAAATTTGATCGAAATATATATTTAGGAAATAAACAAAAGCTAGTTTTAAAATTTAATTTTTAGAAAAAATATGACATAAACGTCTATTCAAATCGAGTATTTCTTACGATTTTGTACGATTTAAAATTTTCTTTTGAGTAAATTAATTTCAAACGTAAAAACTACTCAATTTATTTATAAGCTTTATTTTTCGGGAATTTTTGGACATTTAAGTAAATATGATATACAAGTAGGTATATTATTATATATACGTACGGATATTTTGGGAGAAATTGGACGTACAGGACGATAGGCTAGCACACGATTCCGCACAATATACCTTTTTATCTACCCGATTCCGCACATTTTCGTAAGACAGAAGAATTTTTTATTGAACCTGAATTTAACACGATTCTGCATTAAAATTTTTTCGACTTCGCCAGTGAAGGGAGAAAAATATTAAATAAAACAAATAATTAATAATAAAGTTTGTATATAGAAAAATGTATTTTAATTTTTTCCCTTTATATAAGACTAATTTATAATAAACACGAATAACGAATAGTATGGTAGTACGATTGTTGTGCCTAAATATTAAATAAATACATATTTTATATCTTAATATAAAATAGCTATAAATCGTTTTGGTTTAATTTTAATTTTAAAACTCTATCGTTGGAGTTAAACTAATATAATAAAAAAATAGTCAAAATTAGTTAAGTAAAATGTATGTAATAAAATTAATAAATAAAATGAGTACCTAGTTTATTACAATTTTTCATCTTGATATCGGGGACCAACTTGTGCGTTAAAAATTGAATGATATAAATCAGATTGGATTTATACTTTTTGTATACATTTTCTGATCATCGTATAAAGTTATCGATCTGATTTTAGTTTCAGTTTCTGACTGAAATTCCATCAAAACTTGTAGAACTAAATAATTATGTTGGTGAGGGCGATGACTCGGCCGTAATAAAAGGTGCGATGAAAGCTTTCAGAACCAGTCCTGTACATAAAGTATAAGTCGGGTAAAATACTGAGGGTCGCTATAATATTACGTAATACTATGTACCTATATATAGTTTATTTTGATAAACAGCGGCGCCATATCGGTAAACAATATTATATTATAGAGGCGGGCAAATAAAACACAATATTTCGACGTACACGATAACAATGATATATTTTCGTGGTGTATGCAATTCATGTGTGTGTCTCCACTTCGTTGAGGGTCATCCCGAGTATTAATTTCTGCTGAAGGAGAGAGCCGTAGTGACACAGAAGTGAAAATCAAATAGAGATTGTGCGTTCAACGACGATTTATATTGCATTATTTTATCGTGAACGTGAAAGAGTTTATAGTTTCAGTTTGCTGTGCATAAAAATGTTCAATAATGTTTTCTCGATATATTTTCTTGATGTTTTAGTGTATATAATATGATACACAGTCAAGTCTCGATAATTTGAATGTCCAGGGAGATAAAAATTAATTCGACTTTTGTATTTTTCGAGTTACATAATTAAAAACAAAGTATGTACCTATGTAGAAAAATTTATTTCAATATAATATGACTAATTTATAATAAACGCGAATAATGTGGTAGTCTACAGATTGTTATGCGACGAAAGCTCTCAGAACCATATTAGTTGTCCTATACATAAAGTATAAGTCGGGTAAAATACTGAGGGTTGTTATAATATTACGTATAATATAACATAAGTACAATAAGATATGCAAAAAGTTATGTAAAAAAGAAAAATGTTAAATATATAAGTAAACAATGGCTGTTATTTATTTACGCAGTAAAATCAAAAAAATGAATAAAAAAACAGTATCAAAAAAAGCTATAGCTGAAAATAAAAAAAAATTCTTCAGTTCTCAACAAAGTCATTTTTGTTTATTTGATGAAGGAACTTGTTCGGATTGTAGTAGGTATCCGATACGCATATGAAGAGACTGGAGTCCACGCCACATCTCTTTCGTATCAAAGTACCTACCGCATGTAGAACAGCGGTAGATTTGTTCAACTGCAGGTTCAAATCAAGAAAAAAAATTAAAGTTATACTAATTAGGAATAATTTAATCTCATATTATACATTTTCATAATTTCACAGTATAGAGGGACGTTAAAATTCTTAATAAATTGTTTAAAAACGGAATTTTTACGTAAAACTGATTTTCGAAAAAATCGATTTTGGTTTTTGAAGTAACTCATTTTCAGTTTTTTTTTTATAGATGTCAACAAAATGTTATTTGTTTGCTAAAAAATCTTAAAAATTTAATAGTAGGCTTCTAATATATAGTTTCAAAAGCAGATGAAAAATATTAAAAGTCCGTGGTCACAATTTTTTTTTATAGGTAACCAAAGTTCAAGTTTTGACAAAATACGTAAAAATTACGAAAATATGTAATTTATTTCGAGTTTGATATTCATAAAATTTTTGCTTTTTAAATCTAAGGTTTCCAAATGTAATACAAGATTCCTCATAAGTTTGCCTAATTTTATCAATAAAAAAATGTTTATAAGCAAGTCAAAACAAATTTTTATGAGCATTTTAATTTCAAATTTTTACAAGATTAGATATTATCTCGATTTCTCATGTAGCGATTTTCTTATTTTGTTGCAATTCAAAAACTAATAACTTTAGATGCATGAAATTTTCACTGAATGGATATATTAGCATTTTCTATACACCGTCTAATTTTGAATATATTTTGACTGTTGTTGAGCTTTCTAGGGACCATTTCAATTTTCAATTTTTTTAATTTTTTTTTATATAAATACCAATTAGTTTTTATTTGTTGGGCAAAAAATAATGAAAATTTAATACGAGGCTCCTGATATATTGTTACAATAGCAATTGAAAAACATTAAAAATACATAGGCACACATTTTTTTATAAGCATTTAAAGTTCGAAATTGACAAATTATTGTGTGCAATTTACCGTTTGCTAATTAGTTCAATTATCTAAATTATCTATTGCTTATACTTTTGAATTCAGTTTTGCATGAGTTGAATGTACATTACATTGTTTTTATTAATTCAAAGTTATTTTTAAAAATTGTATTTATGTCATATATTATTTAGGTAAAACTTCTAGAAGTACCTGGATGCAGATACATAGTAATATAATATTATGGAAATTGTAAATTAATATTTTTTATTGTGTGCAATTTACCGTTTGCTAATTGAACTGGTGTTTTCATACCAGTATGATATTGTACCTAAAATTGTTATTTTTTACAATCATATCAAGTGGAATGACTGATTATTATGTGTTTTCAAAGTCAACGCGGTTGTTAAGTTGTAAATGATTATTCACGGTAACTACGTTAAACCCACGTCAACCAGAAAACTACTATAAAACCACTTATTTTGTTCTAATATTGTTCTCATATTCTTGTGAAGTGTGTGATGAGAATACTTTTATTCATCTATGGTCAAAATGGTTATAAAGTTTACATTTTTGTATAATATTTAAATAACATTATACCTACAGATACGTTTTATTACCTACCTATTGATTTTTTTATTTTATATTGGGTAGGTACATTATATTTTAAGTTTTCATTAATATATTATTACTAGACCACGGATTATATGCATTTGCATATAATCACCTTTTTTACTAAGTATGCATATTTCATTGATCACGATGTAAAATGGCATACAATTGTATTTTTAAACAAAAAACACACTGATTAAATGTGTTAAAACGCATACTATATAGACATATAGTACATACCGACCGAATTAATTGAACGGATGAGCTTCTATACTGCCGTCGTTATTTATAATATATCTTATCGAAAACTCTACTGCCCAATACAATAACGAGCAACATGACTTCTAAGTTTAAATACTGTCCTGTGACGTCCTGTGATGTTGAACGGTAATTTTCTGCATTTAAACTTATTTTGGATGACAACCGACATAGTTTTTTCAATGGACCACTTGGAGCAACATCTAGTAATATACAGCTACGAGAACTACAGTTCTACATAATTATACATAAATGTAATATAATGAATAATAATTATTAATTATAAATTATATTAATTTTTTTTTTGTTAATAAATTTCATCATCGTAGTTTTTTTATATTGTTTTTAAATTTAATTCTTAGTGCATATATAAACATAGTCTATGCATATTTCTGTATTTTATGCTGCATATTTGCATGCATATAATAGAGTATTTTCACTGCATATAATCCGCCGTCTAATTATCAGTGTTGAGACTTATCTAGATAAATTTATCTAGATAATTATCTAGATAAACAATTACTCATCTATTATCTTATCTAGATTACTATTTTGCCATTTATCTATTGGTTATCTAAGATGACATATTTTCTTATCTAGATAAATTTATTTAAATCGTATACATTTTTCATGAATAATATTAATTTTTTTACTAAAATTTTCTATCAAAGCCGAGGACAGAACATTATCCAACAGTACATATTATATTCATAATGAGTTTTAACCTAAGACCTAAGTGGCTTTAGACTTATAAACTAGGACATTAGACACTAGGCGATATATTTTAATTTTTAATCGCTGCGTTTTCGAAGATAAAGGCGCACGTGATTAATTCGCCAGTCGCCATACAAAATAATAATATAAATAATATTATATAATATTATTGAAATTGAATTCATGGTATCATTGATTATAAATACTACTATACTATTATAGTACCTATTTATAAACGATGCGGGTATTAACGGTTGACGATTTCAACAATAATTGTTTTTAAATTATTCGCCTAGGCTATACATATGGAAAAACACTAAAAATAGCTTTCCATACGAAAAGACTGTTTATTGATTAGACATGTGATAGGTAGTAGGTTGTAGGTACCTATTAACTATAAGTTACTTTATGTTCACACTTCACATAGGTAAAGAAGTTCCATAGTAAGTACAAACATTTTTTAGTATAATATTCAAATAACAAATGTTATTTGTTATTTGAATATTATACTAAAAAATTTTCATCTACAATATTATCTAGATAAAGTTAGATTATCTTTATCTTATCTAGATAAATGTAAAATATATTTATCTTTATCTGTATCTAGATAAATTTTTATAAAATTATCTGTATCTTATCTAGATGAAATTTTCGTTATCTATTCTCAACACTGCTAATTATTACATATTAATCAGTGTTAATCTAAGACCTAGTTATTATTGATGATTGATAACATTTGGAAATACATTATTTTATAAGTACAGTTGAAAATTGAAATAATTAAACACTTGGTAATTGGTATGCAGTTGAAATTCCTTTAGAAATATATTAAGTTTAATAAAAATATAAAAACTTTGATAAGTACTCTTACCTATAAGAGTTAAAAATATATTAAAAACAAATACATTTTTGAAATTTATAACTGCATCAGTCTAGTATAAACTAAAAATGTTTCAACTATGTACAACAGCCATCTTTATTTCTAATATTTGATATATAAAATAAGTTTTACTACTGGTTAGGTACTGTTGAATGTTGAACGATCTCATCTGCTATCCAACAAAATTCTTAAGTTTTAAGCTTGCATAATTTTTAATAATTGAAGTAAAATATGAGCTACATAGGGATGATCGTTCAATATACAAAATTCTGTTCTCGTGTCTTGTAACAAATTTCACTAATAGTTACCGTTAACTTTACTCAGAATTCCTGAACTTCAGCCCAATGTCAAACTTACAGTCCTGCATAATATGCAATATACAACTTTTTTGCCTTGATACAATTAAGTATTTGCCAAGAGAATACTGTATTCAGTCAGCAGAAACGCCATTGTCAGTTCTTTTAATATGATATAATATAAGCGTCTCTAAATTTACTGTCAAAATAGGTATTCAATTTTCAAACACTGTACATTGGAATTTCTGTTTTTAAATACATATGTGCCGTAATAATATTGTATGGTAATCACTAATCAGTTAGCAATAACACGACGAGCTTACCAACTAAAGTGTATAGGGGCGACCAATCAAATTTTATCACATAAGCATAATAGTATTTTCGTACAAAAAATCTATAGGATTTGGTTAACTTTTTTTCAATGATATAAATTACATACATTGGCTAAATTGAGCGCAGTTGTGCCAATGATCTAAATATATATAGTACCTATATATATACATCAGCACATCGGAAGGCGATGGATATACAATATAATATTACATAAGTATTTGAAAATTACATTTTTTTTTTTTTATAAATTTTTTATTTACATGTAATTTTCATAAATTGCCTTCATCATTTAATGGTATAATAAAATGCAATAATGATTCACTTTAATGTGAAACATTTTATACTTCAAACACTAAATATAATGATTAACGATACATCGTCGAGTACAATTATAATACAGTTATAATATAATTATGATGCAGTAAAACCAAATAACCTGGGCAAGTGCGTGACCTCGGGGAACCACATATATTGGCGCTAAACACAATTACAATTGTAATGTTAAAAAAACATTAATGTTTATATAAAAAACATGTAATTTTCATAAATTCTCTTCATTATTCAATGTATAATATATAAAAAATATTTACGTTTACGACAACAATGCGATGTATCGTCATCATTTTTTGGTTGTAAGTGAGAGGTGTATTGTTCAACTTATGCGTCGTCGCGGGTGAGTGGGGCGTTGCAAATATTTGTCTACTGGTGGAAGCCGTGACTGTATACGGTTTTAAGGAGTGGCAAGGGAGGGCTTTAACCCTCTCTAAAAGAGACCCAGCCCCCTCACCAGCCAATCAGCTGAAAAACGTCTCATGTTATTTTTATAATAGTTAAATTATTAATTGTTGGTATGAATAAATAATGTTTTTAAATGATGTCAAATTATTGTTTTCTAATAAAATATATTTTGTGATTTGTAAAATGAACAATAAATACTTAACGTGACAATAAAACTAACTATACATTTTATAATAACAAATGAGTAGATCATCGAATGTACAAGAGTACATGTATTCATATATATTATATATATTAAAATAAAGAATAGTATTATATACGCACACAATATTTTTTGGTAGAAATCGGACGGCCGTGGTCACAATATTATAATATAATGTTTAACGAAACTTGGCCGGGTATAATAGTGAGGCTTGTTGTAGTATTATGAATGTTTATAATATATTTAACCTACATAATTATATTTAAAACTGCGTTCTTTTAGGTACTACCATTTACCCATTTTAATCATATTTTAATAGTAGGTATAGATAACTACTATTAAACATTGTATCATAGGAAATACAAATACATTTATCTCTGAAATAAATTTGCACTTTAATCTGTTGTTAAATATTTTGTATTTTTTCTTTGGTATAAATTATGAGTGTATAGCAATTATTAGTTATTACAAATTAAATGTTATCTAGTTATAACACAAGACAGATCTATTTAGAATTGATAAATACGTTTTATTTTTAACATGTAGATAGGTACCTCTAAGTATATATTAATTTTATTGAATATTCACAGCCGTTTAGTTCCTTATTAAATAATTAACATTTAAACAACAGACCAACCGTAGTACAACCTCAAAAATTAATAATGTTAAGAAATATACAAATTTTAATTGTTGCCGCCGCAACATAAATAACATTAAAATAAATATTAAGTATCACTGGGCACGCAGGAGCAGCAAGTCTCACACACATTATCACCACCTTATGTGTATTGTTTTTATTTTCATTATAATTATTGATGTACGTGTATTGTGACTTTGTGAGTTATTCAATATTAGATAAAACCAGAGCGTTATCGCACGCCTTCGAGCCGTTCTGCAATTATTAATTAACACGGCCGCCGTGATTTTTTGTCTCTGCCCGAACGTCGTCGCAGCAATATCGACACGTGCAATTAATATTAGTTGTGTTTGATTTTGCTCAAACACAATTAATATTAGTTGTGTTTGATTTTGCTCAAACAGTAATAATTGCGTTATTTTTTATATTATTTATCATTGCAAACTTGAATAGCCAATTTGTGTAACTGTGTCAGTTACTTATACCCTATACAAAAAATCTATATTATATTTTATACATTTGTCGTGATTATATTTTTCACGTTATTTAGCACAGGACCAGTTGGCCATTATACATTTATACGAATTATTTTGTCGTGCCAGAAGGGCCACATATTATTTTTATATTATAATATTTTTATAAGAGCTAATAGCTTAAGTAGCTGCATCAATATAATATTGTATTCTGTTAGACCATAAGGGTCGTGCCTTCATACAATATTGAATATACTATATTTGTATTCTGATTGACAAGCATATGTATATCATGAGTTATTCTGTTAGGCTAGAAGGGGATACTTTAATTAGCTTCTATAATAGTTATTATCAAAATATGTTTAATAATAAATTATGACGGCGTACTACAGTACTACGATGGCTACAACTACAGCGCGGCGGCAGAGCAGCACGGCACAGTAAAGTCATTATTATCAAAAAGTATCGGAGAATAACCCGCCTATATAATACGAGTATTACTCTCCGCGGCCTTCTCCGTCTATCCAGCGATCACATAATGTCATGTTACGATCGAAACGGCGCCCGGGAATATCGCTGAATCGGTGACCGTCGTACAAATTACTAAAATAATATTTCCATCGAAATTACTATTTATAATATATAGGCTTTAGATTTTGTGCACTATTCTGATAACAAATAAAACGATATAATATACTTTAAACTCGGATAAAAATATTTAGGAATATAAGATATTAAGATACCTACCAATAGTATGGAAAAATGCTATGCAAATTAACTATTGTATTTCCAAAAATTATCTGGGACAGGTCGGATTCACTCTAATTTTTAAGCTAAAGGAATAAAGCATAAACTGCTGAGCGTAAAATATGCTGTGTCACAAATTATGCAGAAATTTATGTCAAATTATTATAACGCCAAAAGTTACACGGGAAGTTATTTTGCCCCGTGTTAGTTCCGTTTTTTACATTACCTACTGTTAATTTATAACCTTAGAAAAAAAATTGTTTTTTTTTTTTTTTAAATATTTAAGTATGACATTATTCAATAGAATATCAGAATCTATATACTGTTCAGTTCAATGGTATTTTTAGATTCTCGTTTTGACTATTTTTTTAGGGCATAAAATAAATAATGTCACTTTGTTGTCGACGACTTGAAACGTACATGGTAATATTATACCTTCATATATTTTGATATTATTGGCCAGTGTTCGTGTCGTGTCCCGGAGTAAAATATATATTTATATTTTATTTAATACTGAACACTATTAAATGGCGAACGGCGAAATCGATACTAATCGGTAATTTTACGGCGTACAGCTGAAAACCTCATCGTCCTCATGTACTCGTCTAAATAACTACCTATATAGTTACGGGAAAATAACCGATACCGCAAAACGGCCGATTCAGGTTTGTGTGAACCGAACAGTAGCGGCTCAACAGTAACCGGAAATAAACTGTTCTTTTAATTGTATTGATGACTGAATATGTCCATGTTATAACATCTTTATATCATATACCTAACATACTAGATGAGTAGCGGCTCGCGAGTAAATATTATCGGGATACTTTGATTAAATTAGCTCGTGACGGCGTGCAGCACTACATTGGCTATAACGACTGCGCGGCGGCACGGCACAGTAAAGTTGTTATTGTCAAAAAGTATTGGAGAATAACCCGCCTATATAATTCACGGATTATTCTCCGCGGCCCTTTCCGTCCATCAAGCGATGACATAACGTCATTTTACGATCGAAACTGCCGCCCGGGAGTATCACTTATCGGCGACCGTCGTACAAATTCCTAAAATAATATTTCCATCGAAATTACTGTTTATTTAGGCTTTAGATTTTGTGCACTATTCTGATAAACAAAGAAAACGTTATTATATATTTTAAACTCGGATAGAAATATTAAGGAATCTCAAATACAAATAGTATAGAAAAATGCTATGAAAATAACTATTGTACTACGGTGGCTATAACGACGACGCGGCGGCAGAGCTGCGCGGCACAGTAAAGTTATTATTATTAAAAAGTATCGGAGAATACTACGATAATATTAAAATATTAAAATATTACTTTTAATATTACAAATATTACCCGCCTATAGAATATGTGGATTATTTTCCATGGCCCTCTCAGTCCATCCAGTGATAACTTTATAATATGTTTAGTCGTCGTGAACTCGAATAATCTTTTACAGTCTTACACATAATATATTATGATGATATCGACGAGGACTTTTCTTTATATTTACATAATAGGTAATATACATGGCATAAAATCCCCGATAGGACAACAACGTCTTACGATTCCGGAAATAAACTGTTCTTTTAATTGTATTGATGACTGAATATGTCCATGTTATAACATTTTTATATTATATACCTGACCTACTAATGAGTAAATATTCTCCGGATACCTACTTTGATTAAATTATGACGGCGTACTACAGTACTACGATGGCTACAACGATGGCGCGGCGGCAGAGCGGCACGGCACAGTAAAGTTATTATTATCAAAAAGTATCGGAGAATAACCCGCCTATATGATACGCGGATTATTCTCCGCGGCCTTCTCCGTCAATCCAGCCATGTCATAATGTCATGTTACGATTGAAACTGCCGCCCGGGAGTATTGCTGAATCGGCGACCGTTGTAAAAATTACTAAAATAATATTTCCATCGAAATTTCTATTTTAATTAACATATTTTTATCGCTGTATCACAAGTAGATACCACGATTATATTTTAGTAGGTACGAAACGACAAACAGTACAGACTGGCAAATTATGTCTCACAGATACCAATGTCACTTTTTTTGTTTGCGAGCGTTTAATATCGAACTTATAAACTGCTACTTACATTTTTAAATTCAGTTTCGCACGAGTTGAATGTGTATTAAATTGTTTTAATTTATTTGGAATCATTTTCATCAAAAGGATTTATGTTATATATATTTAAATTTTAAATTAAATGTCATGTTGTACCGTGCAGTGTGTACATAATGTAATATGTATAATGTTATACATAATTTATACCAAGTAGGTTCAATTTATTTAGTAACCAGACTGGTAATTGTAAATATATTATAAATTGTGAAAAATCATTGAAAAAAAATATCCAGTTGTTGATTTATTTCTATGTGTATATGTTTACATCAACTATTAAACTAGGTGGTTTTGTAATGAATGATTTATTCAAGGTACCTAACTATCTTAAAACCACGTCAACCAGAAAAAAACCGAAAAATCATATATTTCATTCTAACATAGTTT
>JANEHU010000988.1:0-45601 GCA_027563435.1 Nasonovia ribisnigri | reverse complement strand
TTATAAAATCTAAAGGTAAGATTATTATCTAGACAACCTCATGGGCTTTTTATTATTTGTTAATTTTAAAGCGAGTTATGAGTATTTTAAAATTATAAATTGTTTGTACATTTTAAAGTACTCATAACTCGCTTTAAAATTAACATATAATAAAAAGCCCATGAGGTTGTCTAGATAATAATCTTACCTTTAGATTTTATAAGAGGTCAATTCACTTCAATTTTTAAACTAAGGGGAGATATACGTGTTTTGCTGAGCGTAAAATTTGCTATGTAGTTATGCACTTGTAAGACGGAGACAACGCATGCGGGTATAACGTCCTCTTAACACATAGTAATAAATAATATAGCTAACCATTTATTCTAGTTAATGCATATTGTGTCAAGTATAAGATATTATAGTTATATTGAAATGAAACCTTCATATAACTATAGTTGTATTTCTTACAATCACCAAAGTTCTTTACTTGATTTTAGCTATGAATTATGGTAATATATATAATATTCCATATAAATATAGTTATAGTAAATTAAATCTTACATTTATTATTACTCTACATTTTAAATATCTATAGGGTTCTGTCAAACAAATTGCATAACTATATATACTAGAATAAGCATTTTATTTTTATATTATTGTATTTAATATATTAAATTATTTATATAATTAATATTATCGTGTACGATTAAATATAGTTATGGTAATCTTATATATTTTATGCAATATGTTACTATAATTATTAAATGAATTAATATTTATGAGATACTATAACAAATATAATTATACATATATAACCTGCTATATAATATATATATATATATATACATGCCTACAACATTTTAGTATTTTTCAGTATTAATTCATTTTTTATCACTAATAATAAATATATTTGTAATATAATGCAATATTATGATACCTAACAGTTTAAAAATATGTAAATCGATAATATTTTATTTTATTTTGTTCAGGAACTACAGAATTTGAAAAAGAAGTTCTTCATAGACTATCATTTTTAAAATTTGAATTAAAGCGAGCAGTAAATAATCAAAGAGATATGGCCCAAAGAATGGAGATAATAGAAAGTAGACTTGAAAATATTCCATCATATGACATCTCCAATTTTAACAACAATGACTCGTCTTTAATTGATAAAGATTTCAATATACCACTTGACAATTTAATTGATCTTGAAATCTTTGAAGAAAAAATTTCTGGCAGTAAAGAATTCCGTACTCAGTTGGTAAGAAATCATATAATATGCTGCTAGGTATCTGGTATTATGAAAATGTTTCTATTATTTGTATGTGTACTAACTTTTTAGGTAAATGAACTTTCATACATCGGCGGTAAACATGTCAAGGCAATGGTCAAACAGGTGATGGGAAAATTGTTCAAAGATGAACTATTAAAAGATTTCTCATACACCGGGAAAAAAGGCAAAAAAAAATTTTGCAGCCTCGGTTGTACTTCTGTGATTTTTGGTAAGATATCATTTTTACTATTATATATATAGTAATATATTAATATTATTATAATCAGAAATAATGAAATGATTATTCAATTAACACTTGATAAAATATTCTTCTTATTTATATAATAATATACATGTATATATCATTATATCATTATATATACACATTATACATTAATATTGTATTATCTTCTATACCTTTTTAAATAATGCTTAACTTTTATGGCTGTAATGTCTTACCTACTTAAGACTAATTTTGTAGTTTTATAGGGCTAAAATACACAAACATCCTAAATATTTTTGCTACCCATAATTATTTATTGTAAATATTTTTTAGATGCTGTCAAGAAGCAAAATAAATTTCAAAATTCATCTCAAAATGAAATGGAGGAAATCATCAAATATGTACTTGCTCAAGCCCCATTTAATTTAAAAAGAATTTCTGATAAGAATTTCTCTGCTTAAATTGCTTTTTTTAATATTTTAATATTTAAATTTTTTTGTTTTGATAATGTACAATGTAATACAATTCTCACTAAATAAATATTTTTCTTGCTTTGATTAAATTTCAAAATATTTTGTTTTATACAATTTAAATTCATATGACATAATATTTACTTTTTTTTACCTATTCATATAATTATGTACTAATATATATAATAGTAATACAGTAATACTTATAGATATATACAAATATTTTTATGAAAATAAATAGTTTCACACTTCTAAAACATTATGTGTATTGTGTTTGCCTTCATTTTATTTTACCTAATATTTTGCCTATTATATTATATTTGATCATAATATGTAGTATAATAATATATATGATATATTATCATAGTTAAAATTTTATATTTTAATAAGAAAAGTATATTATAATATACTATAGTCTAAAATTATATATTATAATCTATTCCAGCTTCAAGAAATTTATTTTATTATTTTAATTCATTTGGTTTAATATAGTTAATGTTGCTTATAAATAAACCTTTTTTAATTGTATAATTTTTTATTTTTAATGAACATTAGTCGATAATAACAATTAAATATTTGTTTAGAAATATTGATCGCAAAACTCCAAATGGTTCAAACGTAGTTTATTAAATATTGATAAAATATTTAAAAATTTTAAATCAATGAAAATTAAATATTTATTATTCATCAAGATTTTTTATCAAATATTTATTATACACAAAATAAATATTTGTATGTTGTGTGGGTTTATATTCTATATAATCAGATATTTGTGAAATTAAGTAAATCTAATCTTTTACTATACCTTTATTAAGATCTTGGATAAATTCCATCAACACTTTTAAATTTTCGGTAAGTACCAAGAGCATTTCTTGCCAATTTAATATTGTGGCATGCATCTGGTATATAATAAATCTAAATAAGATAAATATAAATAAATCATACAGTGTTGATTTTTATTATTGATAGTTTTTACCTTCCGATCTATGCCAGGGATATAAAAATATTCTACTAACTCATCATATGATCCATGAAGTTTGCATCCAAGATGTGTCATAGTGGATAAGTTAGTACTAGTGCCATCACATGTTACACCCCAAACTCGAACACCAACATTATTTGCCATTGTAATTGCAGTTGTTACAAGACCAGCCTGTATAACTGCAGTACTTTTAGATTGTAAAAAGTAACCAATTGGATGTTTCCACTTTCCATTCAATCCAACTAACATAAAAACTAATGCTTCTGTTGCTGGGGTCTCCTGTGCTTCAGCTTGAATTCCACCAAAATCACAATAACCCAGAAATTTATCTTCACTAGCATCATACAATATTTTTTTTCTTATACACATCGAATCAAAAACTAAATTGCAATCATTGTCACTGTGTGGAATGCATTTCATGTATTCAAATACTTCATTGAAGAAACCTGGATTAGCATTGACAGAAGAAGTCCAGTTGCTAATGGACGACGGATGTGGTAGGCTTAGTATAGTTCTGTAATAGGTAGCAGTAATATATTTTTATTAGTGAAATATTTGAATACAAAATATAAATACAACATAAACACATAACACATTAAATAAATTTAAAAAAAGACAATTTCACACAAATAACTGATAATGGTATTTAATTACCGGCAAAAATTATAAGCTTTAGGAGAATAATAGTGTAACGTTAATGCAAATTGTTTCATCTCATTGGAATAGCGGCAACCAGTTCCTTTCTTACTATTTTTAAGCTCATTATTAAATAATTCTAATATAGATCCTGGCAGAGAAAGTATTCCAAAAGCAAGAATAAAGCACTAAAGCATTATAAAACAGCAAAATGTATTTATGATTAAGAATCCTTACCACTAAAATGATTTTTAATTAATCTTCCATGTTCACCATCAATTAAACCTTTATTGCGTAAATCATCTAAGAGATCTTTTAAATTATTAATTGTCTTCTCTTTTCTCCTAAGCTTTTGTTTTAAAATTTTTATTTTATTTTTTAACTCAGTTTCACCGGTAAAACTATTTATAGTTTGTACTTCTACATCTTTCGTATACTGTTTCTCATTAATTAAAATGTCATCTGGTTCAGGACCATTATCTAAAAAAAATTATTAATACCTAATAAAAAAAAAATAATGATAAAATTTAAAACAGTTCTAATACCATCAATAACTGGTCTAGGATTTCTCGTCATAGGATTTTTTCTGTGTTTTTTAACTTTTTGGTAGTATGGTGGGAATGCTGGAAACACAGATGGAGTAGCATCCAATCTTAATAATGGTCTACTTGCATCTGGGCGTATTTGAAAGTCATCATTAGTAAAATGATCATTGCAAATTCTACTGTGCTGTGATGGTTTGAAATTTTTTCTCTTTGTAGCTTCAATCCACTTCTTCATCAATTCCTCATTGGAATGTGGAAATCTAATTTATAATAAATAATAATTTAAACAAAATACAGTAAAGTTATTGTTGTAATATAATATATGGATATAATACTAGTATTTTTACTTATCGGAAAAAATGTGTTGACTGTCCAGGTGAAGCCCTATTTTGACAGCCATACGCAACACACGAATGAGGCATATTTAAGTATAAATTAAGTATACATTTTAAAATCTAATTCCACATATTTGTATTGTATCTAGGTTAAAGCAGAAATATTTTGCCCCCCGAGAAAATGGCGGCTACATCGACGGCGAGCTTCACCTGATAACGAGAGTTCGCTATCTAGTATAGTATAGTCGTATAGATATCTGTGACATAACCATATAACTGACATAACTGAAGATAAAAATACATCGAATAACAGATAACAAAGATAAACGTTTTTACAAACTTTGATGAAAGTTGTAATGAAATGTTCCAAACTTTGAAGTTGGGCACTAAGTTCTTAAAAAAAATTCATGGATCTCAAAAATATTTTTGAATTTTTTATTACAAATATTACAAATATTACCTATTTATTTTTTATTCTTTAATTAAAATGTTATGATTTTATAATTTTATAGTTAATATGAAAGAAACATATTTTTATTGTTCAAATTAAAAAAATACCATCATGAAGGATACATGTTGTTTATTTTTTTATATTATTAATGTTATGTTTTACGGTTAATATGTGAGAAACATTTATTTATTTTTAATTTTTTTTTTTTTAATGTTATGTTTTTTTAATAAATATATGATTTATATATTTATTTGTTTGTATTTATTTATTTGAATTTTACACTTGGTATTATTAACTTTAAAAAATAATTTTTACTTTAGTTTAAGTTTACTTTTAAATTCTTCAATGTCAAAGTATTTTTATCATAAAGACACTCATTAAATGAGTTTACATTATAATTTATAATTTCAAATAATAAAATAAATAGAGTTATCAGATAAAAAAAAAACAATTTTTATAGAAGGATATGGCCTATGGACATATGGGTAAAACGAGTAGAATAGTATACGCATTGGACAATGTACTTTTTTTAAATTTTTTATATCTGGTCACCATAACTATACTATACTCTATAGGTATACACTTTTTTATTAATTGTATTATATTTTTATTTATTATTGTAGTTATATGAGTCTTAAGATTGTGCTATTATAATTTTTGTATTAAAACTAATTGTTTTTTGTATTTATATATAAATAAATTGGAATTACTAAATTATTATGTTATCTTTAAAAATAATAAATATTTAATTAGGTAGTAAATATTGATGTACAGATATTTATTATTGATGAATAGGTAATACAAGTATTATATGAATAATCTATATGTATAATATTAAACGATATTATCAGCATTGTTTGTTTTCAGTTTAATAACTATTTAACAATAGCCAATCGGTTCAAACTTTACAGTGATGTTTTAAATGCCATCACATTGAGACATCTATGAAACATTGGTGATGTTCCATAGACATTCTATTATAATGTGTACGGAACTTCGTATTTGATCGTAGTAGAAATGTTACAAAGATATGTTCAGTATATGTCTTATATTACGTGATATCATTGCGGTACAAATACGGTCCCAGGGATGTTTTAAATACACTTACGGAACGCAATTTTTAATGTTAAGGATTGATTAATATAAACTTGTTATTTATTTATATTTCTGTTTTTTATATTTGATATTAATATGAAAAGAAAAATTATTTTATGCTGCAAACTTAATTATTTTAAAGTAACAACTACCTAATTGATTATTTTATTTTAAAAATTATTTTGAGTAATACCTATGGTTAGTTTTAATTATTTAATAATACGTTAATAAGTAATTGTTTTATTTGAAAAATTATATTTTTATATAAATATACGTTATATTAATTTAATATAAGTATTATATAAAAGAAAAGTTTAAATACTTGATTTAAGTTGCTAATAGGTAGGTAATTATAAATTGGAATTTACAAATTGTAAATAGGTGCTAATAACTATATTTGAATTTTTTTTCTCCGGAATATGTTATTATTTATCAAAATATGTAGGTCTTTCTACACTTATTACTTATTAGTTATTATAGTTATTGATATAGATAAATATCAATATTTTTAATCAGTAAAAGTTTCGATAGTAGTGTTATATTCTGATTGGATGATTTAAACATTGATTTTGTGTATCAATTTCCTTAGAGCGAGTGCCAATAACTAATCACTTTACCCGAGTCATATTATTTTTGTGTCACCTCAGCACGTGTTGCTTCGCTGGCCTTATTAACTTTTGGGTCAATACCGTTCGACGGTAGAAATGTGTAAATAGGTTCGTGGTATAAATAGGCAATATCTTAAAATAAATTATATTACCTTATATAGAAAATATTAATAGAAACATTTGATGAACATTTTAAGTATCTACGGTTATTCGATTTGAAATTAGGTATAATATAAGAAAATCGATTTTGCCAAAAATTTGTTTTGCGTAGAAAATTCTCGTTTTTTCCTAAAACTATTGTTATTGTTCCCTATTATAAAAAAATATTAACACAAAAAAAAACACACACACACATAATTCTAAAATCAATACATTAATCTCTGGTTCAAAATGTAATATGAAATAAAATGCCCACAGCACAGTTTCTTAAGAAAAAAAGAGGTAACATTTTGAGGGCATTTCATATGCATTTTTTGCTAAGTTATAATAGTTTATTTCTCGGTATTTAAGTTTCTAAATTCGCTTATATACTATATTTTTTGTTTTAAACAATTGTAACTTTTCTTTAAATTATATTTAAAAAAACATGTGATGTACATTTTGAATTGTTGTTATTTTTCATTTACATAATGGATGTTTTTATTTTTATTTAATAGCATCAACGTATATAATTATTATATATACAGAAAATTGTCGATGACGCTTTCTCAATCTCTGGACATCATCTTTAAATTAATAAGCTACACAATATTTTGACAGGATTTCAATACTCTTACAATAATATTATTGTATATTTGCATTTATTGTTTAAATGACAAATAAATAAATAAAACCATCATAAATAGATGGTGTATTACTATATAATAATATATTAACACTAAATAATATTACGTTTTAAGTCACGAGATAAAATAATGCCTGTGAAACTTAAGCATAGGCCACACAACTTGTCAGCTCTACACGGTAATTAGTAGAGCTCGGATTTATATATAAATACATATTTTTACTGAGACTTGATAAATTAATTTAGGTAAGTGATAAATTCGTTTCAAGTGATTTCCAATGTAATGAATTATATTTTATTTTACATATTTTTACAATTTTTGCCATAAGTACATATTTTTACATATTTCTCAATAATTCCATTTTTTCCTACATATTTCGACATCTTGTTCATTTACGATTTATTAATTATTATATACGATTGTATTTTTTCAAAAGTACATGAACAAAATAATACCAATTATTGAACTAATCGACCTCAATAAATGATAGATAACGATTTATTAATACGTGTTTGCGTTTGAAGTACTGACTACGAGTCAATATATCCACATCGATGAACGGGACGTGTAATTTGGAGTTGGCCGTGTTAGTGTTAAATAATTATGCCGAAAGTTCGAATGCCCAAAGCTGGAAAAGCTAAAGACTATGTACTAGAATTTCCAAACGAACAAGTTCAGAGCGATGGTGAGATTTTGTACTGTTCTGCATATGAAAAATATGTTTCCATTGTACAACATTTTTTAGTAGTACAACGTATAGGTAGGGACCGCCAAACACAAAGATAGTAAAATAAGACGACAAAAATTCAAACAGCAGTTTTTTGCTTACGCCACTTCTTCAAGTAATAAAAACTACTAATTAGTTATTACGAATCTTCGATTTTAGTGTATTATAAATTAAAGTATAACCATTTAGGATTTAGATAACAATTTTAAGTAATGTTTTCTATCTGATCCGTCTATATATAATTAATTATACAATAAAGAATGCGAACAAGCAAAACTTGAAACTTTTAAACTTTTGCACCATCGTTTTTAATACGTTATAAATAATAATGCTTATCATTAAAGTTAAAGATAAAAAAACTCTAGGAAATTTGATATGATAACAACCATCATGATGTTAACACTAGTAATTAATATCATATAGATATATAGATATTAATACATCTATATAGTAATATTATTATTATTATCATAATAATAATTATTAATTATTTAGAGTAAAATAGGAAAATAGGTTATTGTAAGGTTTTTATAAGTAATCATTAAAACGTTATTTAGATTAATTTCGAATTATCTATTTATATTTGATATACATTTTAAATTTTAGAACTTTTTTAGAATTATTTTATAAAAGTTGATTAAAATGTCTATTCTCCATCAAAAAGCTTGAATCTTTAATAAAATATTAAATACACGTTTTTTTATATAGCAATTCAAAAATATCGAAAATATTTTCGATATATTTTTTTATAGATGTTGAAATTCATACTATTATTATAACGGATATTTAAAATATAAATAAAAATGTAAGTTATTTTTGTATTGTAATTTAAAAATAATATTGTTTGTAGGGACTTTCAGTACATTACATATTTTATCATTAGGGTATTATTAATTTTACCATACACAATTAAATTTCAAAAATATTTTAAGCATTTAAACTATTAATAACCTATTATTCAGAACGTTTTACGGTGTGTCAGTTTTGACTTAAAAATGAATAATAATAATATTTTAAGATATCGATATAAAATATTTTGATTAATTATTTAAAAAATGTTATGTTCTTAGTAATTGATTCAACCTACCTACCGTATTCTCAATAAATTATGACAGAAGGTTTCCACTTTCCACTCAGAAATCATAATCGTTTTTTATACCTATGCAATGATTTATCATTAAATTCATATTTAACATATCCATTACTACAGTATTACTCATGGTGAGGTTCACTCGACATGTACTATATGGTAAGGTTAGGTTATGCTGTATACAGGTTGACTTCTCTCTTCGGTCTTCTCTGGTTTTCGCATTTAATTTTACAATACGTATGCACAGTATAGGTACACTATTTTGTTTGTTCTATTCAGTTTCAATACATATATCATGTCTTGGTTTAGCCTGGTTACCAAATTATATACAATTCAGTGCGATTTGTAGTTGTGATAGTATTGAGCTTGAAATCTGTATACAAGGCTAATGGCACGGGAACGCCTTCATTGATAACGGCCGCGACACACCACCACCTGCAAACATGCATCATATTATAGTTCATATTTAGACGGTAATAGGTACCTACTTACAACTCTTCGCTTTGGCGGGAGTGGATCGACGCTCAAAATCGTATATAAAGCGGACGGTCGATAATAGACTTTACACTCAGTCAACGTTCAGTCAACACACTCAACAACCAAAAATACTTATTTATTCACCATCATGGCATTCCAAGTAAGTACTTACCTATATAGTTTTATGCTTCTATACCCAAACATTTTCGTATCGTCTAGTGGTTATAAAAACAGCTAGCTATATAAGTTTCTATATAATTACTTACCCCATTCAATGGTGTTTAAAGAATTTACTTTAGCGAGGAGGGGGGAATATTTTCAAATAGCTTTAGAAATTCATGAAAAATACAAGTTGGTTGGCTGCAATATTTTGTCTCCACAATGCCAAACTTCAAAACACACCAATGTTCACATTTCCTTGCGTAACGGATACAGTTCGTTTCTAGTAAAAATTGTACCTATAGGATGTTATTTAATCTTAAACCTTGTATACATATTACATTCGTACCTACTACCTACATAATTTTGTAACTTTACCCATCTATATATAATGTGCTGGAGGTCGGTACCAGGTAACACCTCCAAACCTCAAATTAATTACTTATTTACTGTCTTATATTATATAACTACATATATTTTTTTTTCTCTCTTCTCTCTCTCTTTTCATTGTTAATCATGTCACAGGGTGTTACCACTGGGTATCTTCCCTAATCTAACTACTCATATCATATTTTACCTTTCATATATCAAACCTACTTATTGTACAAAAAGCATGTATAGATTGTAGATTTCTTCAAATAAATAAAAAAAAAAAATATATATACTATAATACTATTTATATAATAATAATAATATGCTGTTTAATACACCAATTCGATATTATAACATTGATATATAAAGAAATATCGTCAACGGTGGATTTTTTGTTGATAAATATATATATATATCAAATAATGTATATAATTTGTCTGAAAAAATAAACCATCACCACTAATTAAGACACATATTAATATGCCTTCATATTTTCCTGTTGCAGACCGCTGCCTTGTTCGCCTGCGTGCTCGCTACCGCACTCGCCGTCCCCGCCTACCCGGCACCTGCTGCTTACCCAGCACCCGCCGCCGCCTACCCAGCACCCGCTGCATACCCCGCACCCGCTTACTCGGCACCCAAGTCTTACGCACCGGAGCCTGCCTACGCCCCAGCCCCGTACAACTTCGAATACAGCGTGCACGACGATGCCACATACGACATCAAGAGCCAGTCCGAATACAGCGACGGTAACGGTTACGTCAAAGGATCCTACAGCCTGGTCGAGCCCGATGGCACCAAGAGAATCGTCGAATACACCGCTGACGACTACAACGGTTTCGTCGCCGAAGTGAAGAAAGAAGGCACACCGTCTTACAGCTCCGCACCGGCCTACAAGCCAGCGTACAAGGCCCCAGCTTACCCAGCGGCCCCAGCCTACCCATCGGCCCCAGCTTACCCAGCAGCCGCCCCAGCCTACAAGCCAGCTTACTCCGCACCGGCTTACCCTGCTGCCCCGGCTTACAAGCAATCGCACGCCGCACCAGCATACAAACAATACTAATACATAACAAATTCTAGGTACTTATCTAAAAATGAATTAAATTATTTATTGTATTTTTATGTAAATAAAATTTCATATGCTCCAAATCTAATTTTTTCAAATTAATTAATTCCTGATTATGATACCATTTCTCAACTGAAGTCAAATAGTATATCAATTCAAAAGATGGCAATAAGTTTAGTTAATATTTTGGTTCAATCTTTAAATACAATTGAATTGTACTTGATACACGATTGAGTATATAAAACTCTAATGTTGCCATTATCAATTTTGAACTATATAGGTAGGTAATATAAAAAATATTTATTTAAATAATTATAATAGTTCAAAATATGGTACGAGTTAAAATATAACATATTTCATAATTAATAATAGTTATATTTCATAGATCTGTGATGATAATAATAATAATAATAGTTATAAAAATAATAAAATATTCATACTTGCAGGGTACTGCCTATCGTGAAGTTAAAATTGATAATAATATAAAATTAAATTGATATAATACCTTGGTACCTATTTCCAAGTTGGCTTAATATTAAATAGAGGTTAATTTAATTAATTGTAGAGTTATCTAGCTTATACGATTTGAATATTGGTCGAACTGTCGAAGGCTTTTATATTAAATTCTAGTTTTGTAATTTCTGGAGTAGATTGTATTTTCGTGTGTATTTATTGAATTGAATTAATCCTAGTCAACGTTTCTGCTTGAACGACTGCATGAAAATGAGGGTGAGGTGAATAAAACCGAGAATTGTACGTACGATGAAAGCTTTCAGCTACATTGGTCGTTCTAAAAAATTAAACGAAACAACTGAAATATGAAAGTTCGTTTTAATATAAAATAATTGTTGATTTGGTGACTAAAATTCAGCCCAAAAACTTAGCGAAAATTGGTTGTGATTTTCAATATAGTTAAGTAGAATAAATGTAGTCAGAAAACATAAAACACCGTTATGTGGAAAAATTTTTATTAATTTGTGAAATGCATCAAGTACTTGTTACTTCACTATTACGGCAACATGAATGTGGCAACGTCGCATAAAATATTTTATGCTCAATCGTGTTGCTAAAAAGGTACTATGCTAAATCGTATAATGCTCAAATGTGCTTTAACGAGTTCCTGGATAGGTAACCACTCGGGTTCATAGTGCGCAAAAACCTTGCCACACATACATATTAGAAAAAAATACTCAAATAATAAGTTAATAGCTTAAGTTACAATGTCCAATTTATTACACGCAAAGTATACGGTTGGACCGGTCAAAATATTATTTTACACAAAATGAGTAAAAAACTGTGTAACTATTGTTGACGCGAGCTATTACATTATATTATACTATTTTATTATTATTATTTTGCAATTAGAGTAGGTAATTTGTATCGGTTTCGTTCGGTCTTGATAAAGACGAAACGCGGGTCGATCCCGATAACACATTATTATAGACTTATATTATGAGTGACTTTGGAGTCAGTCGCGTACGATCGATGTAATCAGCACCGTCTCGCGTCGTCGTAATAAATAACCGTAAATAAAGTATATACTTTTTGCGATCGAAATAAGATGCGTTACAATTTATTTATTAAGCTAATTATTCCTATCCGAGAATCAAAACATAAAGGCGTTACAGTCCACAACAACTATCTTCTGTACGGTAAGGTGACATTTTGATCCGTTTATCAAAAAATATAATTTTGATCCGTTTATCATAAAATATAATTTTATAAGTCCTAAATCAAATTCTCAAATTAAGGGGTAAAACTGATTTTGAGTGTGAAATTGTCTTGTCATGTAATTTTAAAATATAGTAAATATGTTGTGTTCATGGTAAGTTCATGCATAAAAGTTTTGAAATCTCCCTGTAAAATTTAATACGATAAATATTTTTGCCTGAGGGGCATATAGGTGAACAATAAGTGTGTAATCTCCCCGTGATGTGCAATATGGTTAAAATGTCCTTTGAGGTGGATATTCCCGCATGAGCATGGTGTTACCGCGGGAAGAAAACGAATGAGTTTAGAGTCTGTGAACATTCAAAATATGTATACTACTAATAGGTAGTTTATGAAGTACTTTTTTAGTATACCCTTCACCCAAATACTTGTATTTACATTTTCGATAAGTCGTAGGATTAGCATACCTACTCGTAATTCAAATGTGTGGTATACGAACGGTATTCATATCTGCTGCATTCTTAAATCTTAAGGTAGAACCTACGTTGTACCTAGTACGACTACTCAGTACTCACTACTCTTATAGTTCTTACCCATGCGGTATCAGTAGTGTATACATACATAACTTAATTTATACATGCAGGCTGAATGGGGTGATGAAAAATGTATGCATCAAAAATCATAAGTAGGTTCACACCTACTCATAATATTATTGAAAATACCCTATTCATAGGTTATAGGTCCCATTCACAACCTCAATATAGTCAATACTCATACCCCCAAAGCTGCATTTGTTATAAACGACTTACAAACTAACAACTTGGTAATTTTGTTTTGACTGTATCAATTTCGTGTTTAAAGCATTGTACAACTAGAGAGGTTTGCACATAGGACATGTTTAAAACTTAATAAATTATAAATATTAGTGGGTACCTATATAATACTATAGTATAATAACTCAACGTTATAGGGAATGAACAAGACTTTATATAGCAGAAGAGTTGGATCCAGATGTTATGTTCATGATGGAATTAGACAATCGGAGACGAATGGCTGAAATAGAAGATTTGCCATTTGTACAAGTTCAGTTCTGATTCAGAATCCATTGAAAATGTTGATAACATTTGTGTTGTATGCACTATGCTGTGATTCTATTATAACTCATGCATTTAAACCATGTGGACATATGGTAGTATGTGGTGATTGTGTGCTGTCAATCAAAAACGATGTCCATTGTGCAATGAGCCATTTACAATGTACATTCGTATTTGGTCATAATTTTTGTTTTTCATTAAAATATTTTTTTTTATAATGATTTTTACCAAGTAGTACATGTTATTGTGATGAATTAATATTATCTATACTAATATATTATATTATATACAACTTGTTTGTTTGTTCGTCTACACTATCCCGAGGATATATATATAGGCCATATTCTATGGCCATTAATTTGTTTTATTTCAAATTTGAGAATTTTTTATAGAAATAATAGAAATAATAATATTTGTTTGTTTACTATAAGGTTGCTATTGGTCACAAAAAAATAATGCTTAGGTAGGTGTAGAAACCTAAATAAATAAAAAATCTTAATTTGTAAATATAGTATTTATGTTTTGATACCTACCTATATTTTAATGCTATCTAGATGAATTTACTTTAATTGAACGATTATACAATTATTTATTTAATTCTAAATCCTATATATTAATATTAACCCTTTCAGTCCCGAATTATGAAATGGTCAATAAAAAAAATATTTTAATCAAGAAACCTTATTATAGGACATCATAAATCCATTAAAAAAAGTAGGGGGCACCTTTAGTCTTTACCCATTTTTGCCAAAATGGGGAGATTGTCCATTGTAATGGACATTATGACTCGGTGGAAAAATATTAAATGAGAACAAATGTATTATGTTTAGAAATAAATGTAATTGAACAATATAAATATATAAAATACCACAATATGATAACACTTTTTTCATTACAATACATCATTTATAAATGTATAATAAAAACAATTTTTTTTTTTTAATAATATTATGAAAAGATATTATTATAAAATAAAAATAAATACTTGAAACAAACTTTTATATGAAGTACAGCTATAAATTATTAAAATGTTTTATAACAGAAAACAAAAAACTTAATAATATAGGCAGTATAACAAAAACCTTAATAATATAGGAAAAACAAACTAATTATAATAACAAATTTTTAAAATCAAATGTAATTGAACAATATAAGTATTCCAAACTAGTGAATACTATTATAATTTCTTATAAAAAACAAACATAACAAAAGTATTTACCTATACCAAAATAATTTTTTAATTATAATATACATATTTTTTGTATTAATTGTATACAATATTGATAACTTTTTTTTATGGGGTATTTAATTTATTTTGTGTTTACTATATTTAGTATGTATATAACATGTAATAAAGTACATCATCAAAGCTAGCAGTGGTGATTATTTAATAATTTAACACAAATAAATACAAAAATTAAATTTTAAAATATAAACATTTGTTTAATTAAATGCAACCAAAATATTTACAAATATAATAAATTACATTTTTAGGTATTTTAATTACATTAAATTATTAAATATTTTGTTTTTCACTAATTTCACTATGAATCATAGGGAATGCAGCAAATGTTCCATTTTCAACTTTATATAAAAAGTATTTGTTTACAATAGTTTCAACTTTCCAAATTTTCAATTCTGCTGACAAATTTCTTAATTTATAAATGTTGAGGCATGAAGAATTACATGGATATTTATATAATTCAGATTTTACCAAAAACTGTTTTCCTATAATCACTAGTTGTTTTGACTGATATGCAATATTTTCAATAAGTACAAAAGAATCACAGCTTGTACGGCAGCACCAATCTTTTGAATTATTGGCTGTAAATGTTAAACCATTTATTTTTATTTTTTTAAATTGAGGCGGATGACAAGAAGACAGCATTGGCCCATTTTTATGTTGTGACCACATAATTACATCCATCTCTTTTTCAAGTTCAGGAGTTAGTTTGTTACTTATCTCACTTAGTCTTCTAACTACTTGTTGAATTGGATAATTATATGTTCTTATTAGCTTTAGTAACTGCTGCATATGATTTTCAAAGCGAAATGCTGAAAATGTGTCCAATGATCCATACATTTTACAATCTTTGGCAAGATGAATTAATCCGTGTACATTGTGACTAAGGTTATGAACCCCATAAATTATTTTAAATGTAATTACAAAATGTTTTAACAGGTTTTCGGCATATAATAAATGTTCTTCAGTAAGTTCTATGCCGCACAATATTGTTATGGCAACATGTAATGTAAGGAAATGTTGATAAGTGTCCATTGATATTTTATTTTTAAGAACTATTGGTCCAATATAAAGCAGAAATGTTCTGAATTCAACGGCTTTCCAGTGTTTATATTCATTAAGAGGTCTCGGCTTCCTTTGGAATTCAATTGGAATATATGATCTAATTTCATTTATCTTGAACGATATTTCTTTCTCTACACTAGATCGTATACGAACATTTAATGGTCCCTCAAACCATAAATTAAGTAATTTTTTTACAACTCCTAAGCATACAAGATGCATATAATCGAGAGGAACATTGGTTACAGGACCAAAGTGTGGAATATTTACCAATGGTGTTTCACCACAATGGTAATCATCATCATGTTTTTCAATAAAACTTATATCAGTCCTCAGAACTGAACCAACATCAGGAAAACAAATTCTATGGTTTACATATTCACCTTCAGAATAACATTTTGTGCATGATGAATAGCCACTGTGATGTTTAATACACAAAGCAAACGCCTTTGCTGGTGAATCTGCCACAAACATTTTAATCCTACAAGTATAGTTTTTTGAATTGAAAATCAAACCTTCTTCAACAAGAAGTTTAGATTCTTGTAAAAAATCGTGAAAATAGGTAACAACATCCTTTAGCTTACCAGAAAAACTATGATAAAGTCCAATAACAAAAACTTCCTTAAACCCAATAACAGAGCCAAGGATTGGCCACAATTGACTACTGGATGATTTTGATAATGGAAGCCCATCAGTGTTAAATATTATATCAATACTTGAAAGGTTATTATAAGAACTATTGATTTTTAAGACATTTATAATACAATTTTTTAAGCCAAAATGGTAGTATACTCCAGGTTCTACTACTCGTAGGCAAGTTGATCTTGGTGTAGATAATAGAGTCCGTGGATCAGCTGGAAGATGCTTGAAATATTTTCGCATAATTAAAAGTAAAGACTTTACAGCTTTAGCAGTCACGTTTTCAGTCAATGCCCAGTTTTTTATTTCAGATAAAATATCAAAGTTTTCATTTTGAATATCTACTGCAGGGTTGTCATCAATGTCAATCTTATCTTCTGTGGAAATGGTTATTGTATTTGAATCATGAACCATGCCTTCATCAATAAACATTGGAAATTGAAATATGTCATTTGTAATATTAGAAGATTGTTGTTGCTAAAAAAAAAAAAATTACATATAATTACTTGCAAGTTAATGTAAAATATACTTTTATTAAAGTATTAATGATGTTTACTCAAAATATATAAAACATAGATTTTATTAATTCAAAACTTACTTCAACAAGATATTCTGATGCTTGTTCTAAATTATGATCACTATGTTCATTTGAAATTTGTAAAAGTTGTCTTTCATACTCTTGAGAAACCAGTAGTCTCAAATTCCTGGATGAGCAATAATTCAACGGTTTTCTTGACCTGGTTTATTATTAACATTAATATTATGCATTTAAGTATATTTAATAATAATAAATACTTACATTGTGCATGTATGTTGTATACTGATGATGTAACAAACTATTAATATTACATTTATTAAGTGATAGGTACCTTACATGAAAACATTATTTATCACCATTCAACATTCGCGCAAATTTATGTCTGATATACGATACTACGATATATAGGCATATAGCAGACACATGAGTTGAAAACCACGCCAAGTCAATAATTAAATGAGCTGGCGTAGCATGTTTTAAAATTTCGCTGCCCGTTACAGTTTATCACTTTCTATCACGATATCCCGATTAGCTTATGTTTACTCATTGTTTACTCATTATTCCGTGTAAAGAATACAATGAATTATTAATTACCATGTGTTTACTTATGATCTGAAGTCGGAACCACGGTTGTGTAATATCTTATAAGATATATATATCTATAACCGTGGTCTGAACCTAGGAAACGAGCCCGTAAATGAACATGATGTTAGATCCTTGTTTACCCGTATTATTTAGAAACGCTTATTAGTGGGATACTAATCTATGCCCTATGGTACCTACCGTCCGTTTATATTATTTAATATTTTCAATTTTGTTCATTGTATTTTTGTACATTGTGTTTAAATTATCACGAGTCACGACGTTTCTCTATATAGTCTATATTTTGTTATATTTTGTTAACTATGGAATCAAAAGATGATCGTATTCGGTAAGTATCTATACTATACTAATTACTTAATATTTAGATATATATTTGTTAGTTACGTTATTATAATCATGGTAATATGGCGGCCCAATGGCTCAATGTTAAGAGGATGTCAACGCACTATTTTGTTTTCTCTCTCTCGCCCACGCGCAGCATAGACAAAATACATTAACGCAGAATTATTCTTACTAGTTATATTTATTAATAAAAAAATAATGATTTTATTTATATAATTTTTGTTTAAGTTACAAAAAATATGCTGTTGTGGAATTTGAAGATGGTATCCAATCAGTTCCAATGAATTGGTTAGCTAAACACGATAAACTGTGTTATTATCCAACACACGTTAAATCAATGTCTAATATTAATCAAATGGTGAAAAACCTAAAACCAGTTGATACAAACTGGTCCTTATGTAAATTCATAAATATTCTTGGTTCTAGTAGTAAGTATGAAAGACTAAAATTAAACAGTATATTTATTAGATAGGTACATTTGTTTTATTTGAAAAGTTATTTTATTACTTGTGAAAAACACAAGCAGTGCAATTGATTGAACACAGTATAGTGTTTCAAGAAGAACTTAGTTCCTAAATATTTTTATAAATTTAATTATTTAATTAAATATTGTGACATTTGATGTTAGTCCGTCTATATCAACAAACTCTATTGATTTATTCCCAGACGAAGGTGATGGAACTATAAAAAAGAGTAAGTATAAGCAGCTTATACTAGTAAACTGCTGTAAAAATATATTAATTTTAAATATTCTTTACTAAAATTATATTCAGAAATTACCAAGCAAGCAATTGTTCCTGCTCATCAAAGTCCAATAACAAGTTCATTTGAAGTAGAATATAGTGAAACTCCAAATAAGGGTAATTATATTTTTATATAGGCATATTTATAATTGTTATGGTAAATAAGAAATAATAATTATTCATTTACTTTACAGTCAAGGAACAATTTACCATTGAAGGAGCTTTGAAGTTTCTCATAAAATCTCAAGTTCAAATGGCTCAAAAGTTTGAGATTATAGAAAATAACCAAAAACAAATTTTATTTTTATTAAATAAAAATATGTGTGATGCTCCAGCAGACAAAAATTGGAATATTGAATTTTCAACCACTTTTCCACTTCAAGATATTCAATCTCTAAATGAAATAGAACAACGTTTAATAATGGATATTGAATTTAAAGAAAAATTGGTATGAGTACAAATATTTATAAGGAAGTAGTTACTCTTAAATTATATTAATCATTAAAATTGTATAGTATTAATTTAAAAAAATGTTTGTTTATGTATAGTGATTGTTAGTGATATTATGTAACAATTGTAATAATTGTTATATTATATACAATTAATTTTATATTAGTACCATAATATTACAGGCAAACAGGATCAGCAGTTTTAGAGGGTTAGATGACAGTACATTTATCAAGTCATCTTTAGATAATATATTCAGCGATAAAATAGGAGTATTAATTTCCTTCACTGGTAGAAAACCATCAAACACGGTTGAAAAAAAGTATGCAATGAAGAGTTCTCTGCTGTATAAACTTATTTGTGGTAATTTAAAAACCCTCTATTATTTGAATTCATCACTAAAAATTAACAAATTATATAATATTTTTAAATTTTAGATGTTGGTCGTAGTCGTTACAAAAACTTTTCCGATGAAAAAGCTGACAAAGTCACTAGTAGCTGGTTACGTCATTCAGTAGACCGTCTTAAACGTACAGCGGCACTATTATTACCACAAACATAACAAAGTGGTATTCATACTTTATTTATATATATTTTATTAATTTTGAAATTGTATTAGGTAGGTAGTTTTTTTGTAATTTGCATAAAAATTTGTTTAATATTTGTTATGTATCAACATTTATATATTATTAATATTTTAATTATTTTACTACTTACAATACTGTTAAACAAATGGAAAAATTAAATAATTTTATAAAAGTATTTTGTTTTTAATGTTTGTGTGTTATAATTATATAATATAATATATTATTATATTATATAATTATATATTGGATCAATATTGACTATAAAATAAAGAGTACTCTTTATAACTTTTTAAAATATATTATATTTGCATTTTAACTAGGACTATGGGGACATGGTAGGAACCTCCACGCGGTGTCCCTGGAACGACGAGATTGCATTTTTATAAGATATACCTGATATATACGACAATAATGCAACGCTCGTCAACCAATCCTACCAACCACGGTCTTCAACCCAAAAGGCCCTTTTCAGGGCCAACCATGACGATGATATCCATAAATATCGAAGGTCTTACACCAGAGAAAGAAAATATTTTAGCGGAGTTATGTAAAACATCGGGATGTGAGGTGCTGTGCTTACAAGAGACGCACCGAGATACAAACCACAGAAGACCAAAAATAAGCGGGATGAGACTAGTGGTAGAAAGGCCACACAGTAAATACGGAAGTGCTATATTTACTAAACCTGATTTGGATATAATATCGACAGGGATCACAGACAAAAACAATATAGAAATTATGACAATAGACATAAAACAATGCACCATAACATCAATATATAAGCCCCCTAATGTATCATTTGAATTTGAAGAACCTGAGAACTACAGGGAAAGAAATATAAAAATTGTAATAGGAGATTTTAATAGCCATAATGTGATGTGGGGATACACAGAGAACAATGAAGATGGGGAAAAGGTCGAAGATTGGGCAGAAACGGACAATATGAGTTTAATACATGATGCTAAACTCCCACCATCATTTAACAGCGGTAGATGGCGGAAAGGATATAACCCCGACAACATCTTCGTGAGCCATAATATAAGAAATATGAGCATTAAATCAATAATGAAAGCTATCCCAAAAACTCAACATCGACCGATCCAATGCCAGATAAATGCAGCCATAACACCGCGAATGGTACCTTTTAGGAGACGATTCAACTTTAAAAAGGCTAAATGGGCAGAAGTCACGAAATATATGGATAATGAAATACAAACTCTACAACCAACACCTGCTAATTACTGCAAATTTGTTGATAGATTAAAGAAGGTCTCAAGAAAATATATACCAAGGGGTTGCCACATCAATTACATCAAGGGACTACGACAAGACACCATAAAGGACTTAGAAACCTACTACGAAAGGTATGAAGAAGATCCCTTTTCGGAACTAACAATTGAAACTGGAGAACGTATTTTGAAGGATATAGCCGAAGAACGTAAAAAAGAATGGATGACATTAATTAAGGATCTAGATATGGTCAAAAACAGCAACAAAGCCTGGAAACTAATAAAAAGCATGAACAATGAAAAACAACAACCGAAAGAGCATATAAACATAACACCAGACCAAATTGCACACAAATTATTAATGAATGGCAAAACGAAGACAAAAGGGAAGAAAACTAAGCTTAAATTTAAAATGGATATAAAGAATAATACAAGTGACTTCAATAAACCATTCGAGATGGATGAGCTAAATATGGCCATCGGAGTAATGAAAAATAGGAAAGCAGCGGGCATCGACGGAATCATGACAGAACAGATCAAGCAACTAGGCCCCAAAGCCAAGGAATGGCTACTAAACATGTTCAATAACTGTATCAAAACCGATAGTATCCCAACAGAATGGCTCAAATCACATGTTGTGGCATTATTGAAGCCTGGAAAAGCCCCTACAGATGCAAGTAACTTTAGACCCGTGTCACTATTATGTCATACATATAAAATGTTTGAGAGAATGGTACTGAATAGAATAAAAGACAAGATAGACGGGAAACTAATCAAGCAACAAGCTGGCTTTAGGGCTGGTAAGTCATGCACGGGGCAAATACTTAACCTTGTTGAAGAAATAGAGAAAGGCTATGAGAATAATGTAATAACAGGTGCAGCTTTTATCGACCTCAGCGCTGCATATGATACGGTTAATCATAGATTACTGCTTAAGAAAATATATGAGCTAACTGAAGATGCGAAATTCACAAAAATTATTAGTCTTTTATTAAGGAATAGACGGTTTTTTGTATCATTGCAGGCCAAAAAGAGCAGATGGAGAAGACAAAATAATGGATTACCCCAAGGAAGTGTTCTATCACCAATTTTATTTAATATTTATACTAATGATCAACCAATTGGGACCCAAACGAAGCACTTTATATACGCTGATGACCTCGCTATTACAACCCAGGGCAAAACATTCGAAGAGGTGGAAGTGAATCTGAATGCCACACTTAATACTATGAAGGAATATTATAATGATAATTATCTCAAACCGAATCCAGCAAAAACACAAATTACCGCTTTCCACTTACGAAACAGAGACGCCAAGCGGAAACTGAGAATTAATTGGCAAGACACAGAATTAGAGCATTGCGAAGAACCAACCTACTTAGGCATTAAACTTGACCGAGCCCTGACATATAGAAGTCATTGTGAAAACACAAAAAATAAAATAGGAACAAGAAACTGCTTGCTTCAAAAACTGGTTGGCTCTCAATGGGGCGCAGACCCTCATGTCTTGAGAACGACAGCCTTATCACTATGTTACTCGACGGGTGAATATGCTTGTGCTGCATGGAGAAACTCAGCACATGCTAAAAAGGTAGATGTGGCCCTAAATGTAACTAACAGATTAATTACGGGGTGCCTGAGACCAACACCAGTTCAGAAAGTACAAGTATTATGCGGTATAGCACCCCCTAATATAAGGCGAGAGGTGGCAGCAAGGGTAGAGAAAACAAAACAAGAATCAGACTTAAGACATCCTCTATATGGAGGTAAAACCATGGGGAGCCGGCTCAAATCAAGAAAAAATTTTTTGAAGACAACAATTAGCCTATCACAAACACCTGAAGCAACGAGAATAGACTTATGGAAGGAGGCAATGAAAGAGCATAACTCACTGCTATGGAAGGATCCGAAGGAAAGCTTACCGACCGGAAGTCACTTACCATGGTCGGTATGGAAGACACTGAATAGATTACGAACGGAAACTGGAAGGACAGCGAGTAATATGAAAAAATGGGGATTGAAAGATGATGGGAAATGCGAATGTGGTGGAGAGCAGGATGCGGACCATCTGTTTGTATGCCCACAATTACCGAATAAGTGTAGAAAGGAAGATTTTTTGACGCATAAAATTTCAGACAAAGCAATACAAATTGCGGCTTACTGGGGAGCGAAGGGAATATGAAGACCGATACGACAAGAAGAACTAGGACTATATAAGGACTCCCTATTAACTCATTTTCTGGAGTCTTGGAAGTAATTTAAAGGAGCGGAAAATTCAGATTTGGTAGGGAGAGTGGGGATTCCCGAAGGGAATTTCGTAGGCACTCCCTGGGATTCCTCGTGTTACTAGGAAAGGACTCCCTATTAATTCCTTTTCTGGAATCCCAGCAAATAATTTGAAGGAACTCCTAAGGAGCGGAAATTCGGATTTGGCAGGGAGAGTCTGGGGATTCCCGAAGGGAATTCCGTAGGCACTTCTGGGGATTCCACGTGTTACTAGGGTTGTTGTACCTGTAGCTAAAAATGTATACAATAATATGATAATGATAACTTGATAACTGATCAGATGTAAAAACGTAGTGGTTAAATATATAGGTCGGGGAGAGGGTAAATGTACATCACGTACGTACACAATCAAGGATCAAGACACTTTGGATCAAGAATCAAGGATCTCGGGATCAAGGGATCATACAGCAGAACCGGTAAAGTACGATTGAGCATAAAACGATTGAGCATAGACCTTTTTAGCAACACGATTGAGCATAGTATATTTTATGCGATGTAGCCACATTCACGTTGCCAACATTTTGTAATTTATTATTTTCTCGTATTATTACACCAATTATTATGATATCTGACGCGAGCCGTGAGCTTTATCGACTTTATCAATTTTATCGACAATGTTATCGATTAATAAATTAGTTCCGGAGCAAAACGACGTTTTAAACATTTAGCATTGGGGGAAAATATAAGATAATTAAGATACAAATCCAAAATTATTATAGAAATAATATCAGTGTTCGATCACCTGTATAGTGTATAGTGCGTGTATACTTAGTGCGTTTTTCTATTTTTTTAAAATATGGATATAACAATTATTTTATCGGAAAGAGGCAAAGAATTGGCCCTAGTTAATTTATACAAGTATAAATTAATTGGAGAGCGAAAAAAAGACAATCTTTTGAGATGGAGGTGTACAAATAATAAATGTTCGGCAATAATGTTCTCGGGTTTAGATAAATAGATAAACGTAAAGTGATTGAAACTGCTGGACAACATAATCACGATAAAAATTCTATTGAGAAAATAGAAACACAAGTTTTAAGAGAAAATTGCAAAAGAAAAGCTGAAGAATCAATTTCCACACGGCCACTTAAAATTATTCGCACCGAACTTTTAAATTCTTCTTCAACATCAAATTTAAACAATCAAAATGTAAGAAATGTACGGAAAGCAATGTATGATAAACGGAAGCAGACCTATCCTAAATTACCAAGTTCTTTGGATGAAACAATTCATCAATTAAGTGACTTAAAAAATGAAGAATGTTTTAAATATAAAGGTCAACAATTCATTTACATGCCAACTGATGATATTTTTGTATGTTTAACTACTGAACAAAACCTACAATTTATGACAAATAATTGTACCGAGTATTTTGGCGATGGCACATTTAATTATGCTCCAAAATATTTTATTCAATTGTACACAATACATGGATATAAAAATGGATACTACTTACCACTTGTTTACTTTTTTTTACAAAATAAAACTAGGTCTACTTATATTAAAATGTGGCAATTTTTAAATAATTTATGTTTGAAATTATGCGAAAAAAGTTTGCAAATTAACACATTTCATGTTGATTTTGAAATTGGAGCTCATCAGGCAATTACAGACGTGTTTGGAAATATTAAAATAATTGGATGTAGATTTCATTTAGGACAATCATGGTGGAAAAAAGTAAGAAACAATTATATAATATAGTACTTTTTTACTAAAATATAATAATTTGTTTGTAGATTGTTGGCGAACCTACTCTCAGAATAGCATACATGGACAACAGTAATGAACTAGGGAAATGGTTGAAAATGTTTTTTGGTTTGGCGTTTATTTCCCCAGAAGAAGTAGTTGATGCATTTCACGAGTTAATATCAATTTGTCCAAATGATGACGGTTTCATATTTTCTGATTACATTCTACACAACTATATTGAAGATCACTGCCAGTTTCCTCCAAATATTTGGGCGGAAATTCCTTCACTAAACCCAAGGTTTTTACAATATTTTTTAAAACTTATTATAAAAACTTTTTTACTAATTTGTATTGTTTTATTTAATTTTTTTTAGAACGACCAATGCAGCTGAAAGCTTTCATCGCACGTACAATTCACAGTTTTACTCACCTCACCCCCATGTTCATGCAGTCGTTAGGGTATTGATTGAAACACAAGCTGAAACATCGACTAAGATCAATTCAACTCGACACAAGCCTGGAAAATTACAATCCGCAAAAGAAATAAAAAAAATTGAATTGAATATTCAAGCCTACAACCAGTTTTTAAATCGTAAGAATACGGAATCTTTATTAATATATTTAAGTCAACTTGGAAACAGATACCAAGGTGTATCAATTTAATTTATTATTATCAAAAAGATCTAGCTAGGTATATTATACTGTATTATAATATGACTGTGGCAACTATTTATAAATATTTTGATTTTATTATTTTCATAAGTATTTTCATGCATATTAAATATTGACTATGAAAACATGATATTTTTTTGTCATGTTATATTTTGAATTATTATAATTATTTAAATAAATGTTTTTATACGATACAGTTCAAAATTGAAAATGGCAACGTTGCAGAGTTTTTTATGCTCAATCGTGTTGGTTTTCTTTTGTATTTCAATTTCCTTTGATACACCGACAATTTATGCTCAATCGTGTCGCAAAAAAGGTGTTTTATGCTCAATCGTGTCACAGCCAGCAGAACATACTAATACATACTACTTCCGTCATTGTTTTTAATGAATACTCTGTAACACCAGTTAAGGTAATCTAATATGGAATTAAAACCACACCATCCACAGGCCATTCATTTGTGCAAAACTGAAATCCGTCACTATGTTTGTAAATACAGGCCGAGTCAGTTTGTGTTTCAAAACGAATGCTTTAAAAGCGTTCAATCATTGTAAAATCGCAACTATGTCGTGGCCGAACTTATCATTTCAACAACGGGACACATGACACTCGAGTTTCTAGGTAATTGGACATTAACAACTAAAACATAGTACAGAACCCTTTTTCTGTTCTGGTCAATTTTCCTGACCACTGTACCAGTTGCATCCAAATACCCAGTTACTGGTTTTTGTTTTTTAATCATATTCTTTAGTATGTCTAACTGCTCGTTAGTCGTTACTATAACAATGTACGTACGGTATACCGGCATGCTTTACAAAGTTGTATTCTTTGTCATTACATATCAATACAATATCATGAAAATCATCTTTATCATAGTCGTCATCAGTTAAGGCATCTGATCTGATTTTTCTGACGACGTCATCTGATTTAATGCCTTGCAAATTACCACAATTCAACTGAGTGGGTGACGCCAGGTCAACAGCGTCCGACCCGAATGAAAACGCTTTAGTCTTTTTTAGCGTTTCTTTGTTCAAGTCTCGCTGAAACCCTTTTACGTGGTTCGTGAGACTATTGTCATCTGGATTGTGATGATAATTTAGACCAGAACTATACACATAATCCACAAAATTTTCGTTTTCAGGCTGAACTTTAATTCTAAAATGTTTACACCGGTCATGACTACAATACATGAGCACATTGCAATGGTACTTAAAATAATTAACCCTTCTCGCATTAATAACACATGTGTTGTTCACAGTTCTTATGCGCTTTCTGAATATAATAGGATAAATAGTCTTATGCAAACGTTTTATACCATTAACATTGGTATATAACAGGGGTGGCCAGCGAGAAGAGACTCGCGAGCCACCAAATATATTAATAAATATGGAAGAGCCAAAATGTAAAAAAAAAAAGGTCATATTACTATATAATTTTTATATATATGTGATATTGTAAATAAGATAAGATAAGGTATCGTATTTAATAAAATGTGAAGAATATGATAACAATAATTGTACAATAATCTCAAATTAAATTTTATCTTCATAAATACCATAAATATAAAAATATCATACAGACATAGACACACATGGATAATGGATACTATGTCTTCATAGTGCTTTTTGACGTCGTGCGTGTAAGTATAACAACACAACATTAATAAAATAATTATTATGTCTAAGAAACGCAAGTATGAAGAAGAACACAGAGAATTCAAATTACAATGGGAAGAAGAGTTCTTTTTCATAGAACGAAACAGTAAACCATTTTGTCTTATCTGTCAATCCCAACTATCACAATTTAAGGTTAGTAACTTAAAACGCCATTATGAAACAAACCACAGTTCATATATTAAAATGTAGTTTCGCACATGCAATAGGTACATACAATACATTACGGTAAAACGAAATGTAATTTAAAATAAAATATTATACTTTTTCAAATACATAAATTAATGTTTTCAAATTTTTTGTAAAAAGGTTACGATAAGATGCGAGCCGCATGCGGCTCGCGAGCAGCGGTTTGGCCACCCCTGGTATATAACATAAGGGACCACTCTTCACGTGAAAATATGAAAATTCCTTCAAAAAACATACATTTATTGCTGTCATATCGTTTTGGAAAACAATTTTTCGTTTCCAAAGGCAGTACAACACCAGACTTAACAGTGGTTTTCTTAAAAAACGCATTTCTAAGGGGACTGGTGCAATATTTTTTATGCGTTCTAATTTACTTGGTGTAACAAAATCAGATTCAACGCTTATATTTTCTAGTAGAATTGGAGTACTACAATGTATTAGTGGATTTCCTATCATCCAACTGAAATCACTTTGGGTTGATACACTAGTGCATTCAAGTGAAACGTGGTCTTTATGCACAAGTTTAGGCTCTAGGTGATCAGAATATGAAGTGCAATTTTCAAAACTATTATTTTTAATACCAGAATTTTCATTAATATAATCTATATGGTTTGTGTCATCCAATGGATTGCAAAGACACATTGAAGTGTTTTTGACATTGTCTTAACACTTAATTATGGTAAAATTGATTTGGAGTGACTTAAATGTATTTACATATGTCATTCAGAATTAAGTTATTGTAAATTAAGAAATCACTAGACGTATAGTTACAATAATTTTCAATACATTTTATTATTGTACTATTCATTTCTGACACATTACATAAATCAGTATTGTTCATACTTGTAATACGTTTACGAAGAGATGAAGTGTTTCTATTGATAGTATTTGCAATTGATTTTTTAAAACCTTTATAATTTTCTTTTTTAAAGACGATACTGATTTGAGTTACACAACTGTCAGAAATTGAGACGTTCCCAAAATTTGAATTTGGATATTGAGTCTTAATATAATGAGCTACCTCATCCAATTTTTTGATTGGTGATAAGTTGACGAGACGGGTAAGATTTGATCATATATCTTAACAAATTGTGATATCGATGGATATTAGAAACTGATTGGTGTACCATCAAATTATCGCGACAATATTGTCGCGGAAATAACGTCGCGGTTCATTTCATAGCACATCAATAATCTCGCGTGTCATTATTATCGCAGTATTTATTATTTGCAAGATTAGTTACTAGATAACAATAATTTGTTTGCTTCGTGTACGGCCCGTACACGACAGTATTCGTTTGGCAATATAACACGGCAGACAGCCTGCATTATGGAGTATATTACCAGCCAAAAAGGTGGAATAATATTAAAATATAAATCTTTCTTATTCCAAAAAGAACGTGAAACAACAGAAAAAATTATTTGGAGGTGTTTGGAATACACCACAAAAAAATGCCGTGGACGTTTACACTCATTTGGTGAAGTTGTTCTTCGTACAGCTAATCATAATCACGTTCCCTGACATAGGCAAAATTGAGGCAAAAGAAACTATCGAAAAATTAAAAGACACTGCAGAAAGTACTCAACTAACAACTCACTGTGTCGTGGGGACTATAACATCTGAAGTAAATTTCCTTACACATTTTCGTATAACCATAATTTTATTAGACAATAATTTATATAATATTATAGCTTACACAGAGCGTGGCAGGACAACTACCGAGTTTAAATCAATTAAAGCGTACTGTTCAACAAATTCGAAAAATCGAAACATGTGCTCCACCAACTCCAAAATCGCTTAACGATCTTAAAAGACCAGACGAGTACAGGAAAACAACAAGTGGTGATACTTTTTTAATGTATGGTAGCGTTAATTATGATGGTTACCATGATAGGTTTTTAATTTTTACAACTGAACAAAATTTAAAGTTAATGGAAATATGTGAACATTGGTTAGCGGATGGCACTTTTTCATGTTCACCTCATATTTTTCATCAACTTTACACAATACACGGAGTTAGTTATTCAAATGTCGTACCCACTGCGTAAATTTTACTACCAAATAAGAAAGAAGATACTTATAAAAGAGTGTTTGTCGATCCCTCTTTTCTCCAATGAAAAATCGTCGTTCAGTTTTGTTGTCAATATTACAACACAAACCAAATACCCACGGTCCCTGTATTCTATTTCCATAATTTTGTTTGTTATTTACGCGATTATATTTTTGTTTCCCCTGAAAGAGGGATCCATCTATCTGTACAATGTAACCAGGACCTCCCATTTTTGGTCTTTTTGAAAACTGATCAACAACGACTTCACGGCACAGATTGTACCAGTCAATTACAGTGGATTTATTTCAACCTGTCCATAAAACTGCATTATGTACTGGTATCATATGTACCCAGTACCAGACGAGTTCTATTATTTCTGTTAGAGCTAAATTACTATGACATTTACCATTAAGGTCTGTATAAGTAAGAAATGGATTTCCTGCGTGAATTGACTAATGTGTTTGGCATCCTTTTTTCGTACACCTCATAGTAACAATTTTTTTAAAAGTACCGTCCGAATGTCTTTTTTTACTGGACCTTGTTGTTTCACGTAATTGTCCACCACATTCGGTGCCATAAATATTCTTTTTTGAGCAAACCAAACGATTGTTACTTAAAAGGTTTTACTTTTTAAATATTCAACGCATTTCAATTCATCAACAATTATATTTCTGTATAAATATTCCATTGTTGTAGTAGAATTTATTTTAAATCGGTACAAAACTAAATTAACTAAATTAAAAATATTATACACACTCGAAAAAAAAAATAGAAAAAATTCACCAACAAACGAAATGACACGAACAAATGCTAAATGGTAACTGAATGTTTAAATGATATTTTAAAAATACAATACTGTCACAAAATCCATATCATATCGATAATTATATAGATTAAGACCAGTGGCGGTTTTGGGGGTGAGGCAAGTTAGGCGCCGCCTAACCTACAATATTAAGTAAAAAAAATACTCAAAAAGTATCATTTTTGGTATATATTTCGATATTAATTCTTAACGTTTTTATGATCTTATTTGAGAAAAAATTCTTCTTTACCATGTTTAATAATATGAATTATCATATTTTATTATATCGTAAATGGTAAATCATATTATTATCATTTAGTGTTTATTACCAAAAAATAGTGATAAACCGATAAGAAATGAATGAAATAATTATTACGTAAACAAACGCTGGTGTTTCGTCCGGCGGCAATGTTCCGATGACGTCAGCTGAGGCTCCGTTCATTCCGCCTCGGAGTATGGTACTATTGTGTACATGAATTATTACACACACAAGCGTATGTACGCGAATGCACGCGACTATTATACAAGTGGAGTTGCGCATGCGCAATGAACATCGGAGGCTCTACTAACATTGCCTTATGTACTAAAAATAGACGCGGTATATAGGAAATTATGGTCAGTCGGCATTTCAACGTAAAAACACATTATCAGTAAAGTTGTTATTGTTACAGTCGAGAAAAGGGACATTCCTAATTAAACCGTTGTCCGTTGTAATATCTGTTGATAATAATTTTATATTTATCATTAGTCATTTGACATTTCTGTCTTGTTCGAATCGTCGCTACTCGCTTGTGTTTTGCTTTTGCGTTGGTTCGTTAAAATTTATGTACGATTGCTGCAGTTTTTTTTATTAAATATTTCTTTATTACTGTTGGAGTTATGTATCCAGTGACAGACGTGGTAGTAATGTTGTTGGAGACGCCGTTTCGACGTTGGAATTCTGAAACTAAAAATGATTTACTAAAAGTTGGTAAGCCTATTCCAATTTTGTCAGCTTTGGCTCCTGACAAGAAACTAAGGAAGGTATTCTGTAGGTCATTTAATCCAAATTTATATCAAAAACACTCTTGGTTATGTGGAAGTCATTATATACAAAAATTATTTTGTTGGCCATGTTTGTTGTTGGGTAAAATGAAGTCTGTGTGGAATACTACTGGGTATTATGATTTAAAAAATTTATCTAGGGGTATACAAATACATCAATCATCAAAAGAGCATATTCATAATCATTTAGGATTAAAAAACCTAGAAAAAAATTGTTTTACTATACTAGATGTTGTTAATGAACATGGTAATTTGTTTAAAAAAAATTATAATGAAAATGTGAGATTGAATCGTTTATTTATGAAGTACTTAATCGATTTGGTTTTATTTTTGGGAAAACAAGAGTTGGCATTTAGAGGTCATGATGAAAGCAGTGATTCATTAAATAAAGGGAATTTTAGAGAGTTGTTTGATATGCATATTATTTGGTGTTCTCAAGAAATACAAAATCATTATAATAGTATAAAAAACATATTCTCAGGTATGTCCAAGTCCATACAAAATGATTTAATTTCATGTATTTCTGAATTTTTAATAAACCAAATAAAAAATGAAATCAGGCAATGTAAATTTTATTCTATTCAAATTGATGATACTACAGATATCAGTCAAAAAACACAATGTTCAATAATAATTAGATATGTTACAGATAAATCTGAATTGGTTGAGCGTTTCTTGGGTTTTCATAATGTTAGTGAAGACCGCACGGCTCAAGGTTTATTTGATTTGGTTAATTCTGTTTTACATGAGTTTGATATAAAAAATAAATTAGTTGGACAATGTTATGATGGGGCATGTGTAATGTCTGGGCATTTAACAGGTTTACAGGCTAGAGTTAAGGAAGTTGCACCTAATGCTTTATTTACACACTGCCTAGCTCACAGATTAAATTTGGTATTGCAACATGGTTGTAGTATAAATGCTAAATGTCGTATATTTTTTGCTAACCTCACTGGTATCGCTGCTTATTTTCACAATTCCACTTCGCGTACTAATTTTGTAGATACTATTGTAGGGAAAAGAATTCCTCAATTTGTTCAAACAAGATGGTCCTCACGGTCAAAAATTTTACATACAATAGTTAATGAGTGGTCTGGGTTTATAAATGTTTTTGACTGTATTAGCAAAGATCCAAAATCGTCATCTGAATCTATTTGTGGTGCTATTGGTCATTTAAAAAATTTAAAAACTTTTGAATTTGCTTTCTTAGCACTGATATTTAGTGATATATTCATATATACTGACAATTTATTTAACATACTCCAAAATAAATCATTCGATGTAGAATTTTGCTTGAGAAAAATAAATATAACATATGATCTTATAAATAAAAAAAGAAACGAACCTGAATTTTCAAAATTATTTAATCAAGCGGTTACTCTTACAAAACCTCCAAAAGTCACAAGAAATGAACCTAATAATCAATCAAGTTTTAAAATATTATTTTATGAAATAATTGATAATATTCTAATGCAATTAAATACCAGATTTCAAGATACAAATAAATTACTTTTTTTACAGTTAGCTGATGTAACTAAATTTAAAGAATATTCTAATAGATTTCCTGTAAATGCTTTAAATAATTTGAAATCAACTTATTCTAATATATTTTATAATATTAATACATTAAAAGTTGAATTGGAGGTTTTGTATAGTGATGTAAAATATCAAAATTTATTACACATCTATGACATGGTTAAAATTATTGAACAAGATGCATTGAAAGACATTTTACCTGAATCTTATAAATTATTTATTCTTATTTTAACCATACCATCAACTAGCGTATCAAATGAAAGAAGTTTCTCTTGCCTCAAAAGAATTAAAACCTGTTCTCGAAATAGTATTTCACAAGTTCGTTTAAGTTCTCTTTCAATACTATCAATTGAAAAGTCCTTGATTCATCAACTTAAAAAACTGAATCATTTTACGATGATATTATAAACATGTATTCTAGTCAAAAAGATAGGAGTATAAATTTAACATATAAAACATAATAGGTAGTTTAACTTAGTTAATCAATAGTTTTAGAACTAGACATAACATATTAACATAAAATAACATAACTTAAAAGTCCTTTTCAGGACTAGGCATACCTACTCAAAAAGTCCTTTTCAGGACTAGGCATACCTACTCAAAAAGTCCTTTTCAGGACTAGGCATACCTACTCAAAAAGTCCTTTTCAGGACTAGGCATACCTCTACTCAAAAAGTCCTTTTCAGGACTACCAAATTTTAAAATGCTCTGTTTATTACCTATCTATTACTATTACTATATTATTTACTAAACGAAACAAGTATATTATTAGCATTCATACAATTATAATTATTTTTATGTTTTTAAATTACATTTATTGTGAATTCTAATGTTGTATGGGGGGGGGGGGGGTGATACTTAGGTTGCCTCACCAAAAAAATACTACCAGAACCGCCACTGATTAAGACATAAAATCCATATTGTATCTGTAGTAAGCACTATAGTTTAAAATATAGGTATCTGTTATCGGTATATCACACGTTGGACCGGTCCCGAAAAATGGACTGATCGATTTTTTATAATAAAATGTTTAACAAATGGAGTAAAGATATAAAATAAAGTTATTAAGAGCTTTTATTTAAAATTGACAAGTGACAAGTCCCTAAATAGTACTATAGAAACCATAATTGATCAATTTTTATCAGAATCATTAAGAAAATATCATCTAAAATGTAAAACCTACAGGAGAGTATAAAAAATTTCTAATTCTAACAATTTTGATTTTGATAACAAAAGAATGATAACAATGGTGGTGGTCTACTTGACTGCGTATAGACCACGGCTTAAGATAAACAGGTTACGAAACTACACATTGAAAGTAATTACAGAAATTATACCCAAATATTCTCGAAACAGCTGATGGTTTGTGTGAGAATAGTAGCTAGCGTTCTTGCGGCCAAAAACAATATTATTTATTATCAATATTAATCTTTAAACAATTACTTACGAATTTTCATTACTGGATATTTGGGATTTGGAATACAGATTACAATACAATATAATCCTCAATAATTTTATTTTGCAGTGTTGCACCAATTTCCATTTTTCATCGTTTTACTTTTTAGTAGTTTATGTTGTACACTTTACAAATATAATATTTTTCTTTATTCCAATATGGTTTCCAATAAGTGTTGTGTTTATGGGTGTAGTCAAAGTGCTGCATCTGAATTTGATGTTCCTAAGAATATGATTAATGTTTGGGAAAATATTATTGGGTGTCCTTTAAACAAGGATTCAAGAGTTTGTACAAACCATTTTAAACCTAGTGATATTACATCAAAATGGGAGGCTCATAATGGTAGTAGTCAAATCTCGGTATGCCCTATTGAAATCATATTATATGACTACCTAATACAATTAGAAATTATTAAATTCAAGTTTTTTTGGTTGGTTTCATGTTAGTAAATTGAATTACTGAGTCATTAATGTGAAATTATTTTTTTATAATAATAAAATATACCTATGAATAAATGCTAGGTACCTACTTTTTTTTAGATTTGTTTAAGAAAACCACGATTAAAATCTGGAGTTATAGCAACCATAAATTTATGTGATAAAGTAAATGATATAAACCAGGTTAGTTTGGGAGATATTATAGATATAGGTATTAATAGTTCAAATATTTTATTTTTACAAATTTAAACATATTAGGTGAATGTAACAATGACAATGCTTAACTAACATAATTATTTTAAAGTTAAACTAAATTATGAGTTTGAACCACCACTTGTCAAACGAGCATGTATTGAGGTTTGAATAAATTATAATTTTAAAAACAATAACAAAAAGTAACTCATCCTAGTGGTAACTTACATAAAATATTAAAAGTATTGGAAACTTGTTTTTTTCTTTCTCTCATTTACATGTTCATAAATATGAAATTATTACAGATATTTTTACCATGTATACAACAATGCGTATGAGGCAATGTACATAGGTACATTGAAAATTAAAAATTAAAAATTAAATTAAATTAATAGAGCCAAAAAGAAACTTTCAAAACTAGTATCCAGTTAGGTATTCTGTTAAGAGGACGCCACACCCGTCTTTTTGTATCAAAAATAATGCATTCGTATTTCAAATGTTACGAAGTCAATAATGGTCGTAGACCCATAAGTAATACATTGTTTGAAAGATGATAGTTTTTACTATGTTTTGTTGGAATCAGATATTTGAAATGTATTTTATTTTCTAAAATATAAGTAAATTAGTTTTTATAAAACGATATTTTGTTATGCCGTAATGCTCGCTTGTTAATACAATTTTCAAAAATCAGTTACCAACAAAACATAGTAAAAAATATAGCCTTTCTAATAGTATATTTTTTACGACTCTACAATCATTGGAGACTTCGTAGTATTTGAAATACGTGGGAGGGTTTCCAAAAATATGTATAGCTCTTTACACCGTCTGCTGGCGCACCTAGCTGCTTCATTGCAGTTAATTCTAGCGGCGGCGGCGCTGCCCCACTCTACGACACAACCAGTCCGTTCTGTGGTACCTACTGATAAAAATAGCACTGCCGGAATTTAAATTGGCGATAATGTCGGTTCTACGATCCCGCATTGGGTCGAGCAATAATAATAATATAATTGTTACTATTATAATTTGGTTTCATTGTATGAATTATAAAAACTATACAGTCATATCGGTCGACGGTCGTATATACGACAAATTCTAAGAATTGTCAACTACTAATATAATATAATATATTATAAATTATAAGTAAATAAATTTTTGAATCAAAAGTTTTGTTAGACTGCGGGCGCCGGGGAACACTTTATATCTTTATCCAGACTTCAGTAATCAGTTTAGTTTCAATCGGTCGTCAACGTTTATTGGTTATAAAACTCAAAATTATTTATTAGGTACTTTTTTGTGAATTTAAAAATGGATGACCGTCGAAATTACAAAAAGAAGCGCCTAGTACCGTCAAGATATACAAGTATAAAAAAAAAATACTTAATAATTTTAAGAAAAAAACAGTGACATGGTAAGTATAATAATTTAATTATCATATTTTAATTCTGTTGAAATACGTAGGTATATTTTAAACAGGGAAGTGGAACCTAGCACATCGTCGAATATTCACTTATTAGGAACTAATGAAATTGAATCTTCACCATCGTTTATGCAAGTTAAAATGGATTAACTACATATTATATTTTTATTTAAAAAAATTAAAAAAACCATAACGTTTTATTATTTATCCATAGAGAAGCTATGCTAACTAGTACGCCAAAAATTGATTCTACGACACATTGCCCTAAAACGTCTTCGTTAGATACAGTAACAGGAAGTAGTTGAGTGTTTGGTGTACCCTTATATTATAATGTTACTGATGTCGAAAATCATCAATTATGTGTAGATTCGTCATCTGATGTTGATACAGTGATTTCTAAGTATATTAAATTATGTTGTGTGCTATGTACACTTAACATCACTATTTATAATAAATAAAAAATTATATAATATCTATAAAATTATTATATTTTTTTTATCTATTATTAACGTATAATTACTTTATAGCGCTCTTAAAGGCGGAAGAATAGTAGACATATCTCACTTATTCGATCAAATTAAAAGCACAGTTCACGATTCAGCATTTGGCTGTACTTTTATAGATATGCAATTTCAGTCGGAATGTAGAAGAAGATATAAATCAGTTTTTATATTTAAATGTAAAATGTGTTGTAAAGTAGTTCAATTACTACGGAAAAAGATGTACCAGAAAATAATTACTTACCAATAAATAAGCCGGTTGTTAGTGGACGTTTTTTTTTTTTTTTTTTTTTCCTAAAGCCCGGCGACTAAGGCCATTAGCTATATTGGGTGTGGGTGGAACAGTGGTGGTGGAACAGTAGTGGGTTTTTGCATATGGTTTGTTATATTCTGTGGTTTTGGTTTTGGTTTTGGTATACGTGTGTGTGTAGTGGCAGAATTTCTAGTGGGGCACCCGTAGGTTTCTGCCATGCCCCGGAGTGGGGGATGGCGGCACTTGTTCTCCGGACACCGTGACTTGCCCGAAGAAAAATGCCGCCCAGTGACCGATAATCGAAGCGGCGACGACAGCGCCGCAACCGACGCCTTAGACCGCTCGGCCGCCTCGTCCCCAGTGGACGTTTATCTGATGGTATGTAAAGAAAAGCAATAAATAGTAATCTGTAGTGACATTTTTAAGTTATTTAAATATTTTAACTAAGGACTAGGGTAGAAGACTTTTAGTATTTGTATATTTATTTTGCAAAATAACAAAAAAATACACAAATATGTTTCACGCTTTCACAAGCTATTTTTGAAATTTTATTTTGTATATATATATTTCGAGTTTTTTTTGGTTTTAGCCTTATTAGGGCATATTTCTTCCAATTTATATTATAAGATGCATATTTTAAATAGTTAATCATTTTATCAATATTTTTTAGGTCACGTTTTAATTTTATCTAATATAATTTATCTAATCTACGTGTTTTTAAAATTTTTTACTTAAATACTAGCAATTTTATTGTTAATGTCAGAAGAAGGTTTAGGTTTATATAATGTTTTTTAGAGCTACTCTAATTATTACATTATCGGATACTGTGGTCCTAACCATAAGCATGCGCAAAGAGGGGAACTACGAACTGAATGTTTACTCTCATAAAATCAAATTATAAAGTGTTATAGGTACATAATAATTTAGTAATAATAATAATAATAATAATTTAATAATAATTTGATGTCGGCGTTGCGGAAGAATGCGCGCCGTCGGTTAAAACAGAAAAAAAAGGTACTTAGTAATTTAGGTACATTTTTAATAAAAATTTTTATTAAAATAGGAAATAATATTTTATTAACATAACCATAGAAAAACTATTCAAGCTTATCTGCAAATATTTTTTGTTTAGTATTCGACAAATGGTATATAGTATTTGAATAATTTTACTAAAATATTTAACTAATAGGAATTGGATTTACTCAATTAAACGAATTATCGGCTTCGCTCGAAATACCTTGCCTCTCAGCTACTTCTTTTCAAAATATCTCGTAAAAGTTGGAAATGCTGTTCACGATACATGGGATGAAATGATTATAGCTGGGAACGAAGAGAGACAATTATCTTTAGAATGAGAAAATATTGACATTGATGATACACCAATGTGTACTGTTGTCGCGGATGGCCAGTGGTCTAAACGCAGCTACAAAACTAAACATGAATTATAAAGAGCTGTAAGATAATAACCATAATTATTTCTTCAATGATATTCAGGAATAATATATTAAACAAAATTCGAAAATAAAAATTGTTTATTCAGGCTACAATAATTGAGTACAAAACTGGTAAAGTTTTATTTGTCGGCATTAAAAATCGGTACTGTGCAGTGTGCCAAATATCGAAATCTATAAGCCGAGAAATTCCAATACATAATTGCTTTCTAAATTGGAAGTAAGCGTCCACTGTAATGGAGGCCGGTGGTGTAGTGGAAGGTTTTTCAAAAAGCGTTGAAATGTATGGACTCAAATTTAATAGGCTTATTGGTAATATTATATATTATACTAGCTGACCCGGCAAACGTTGTTTTGCCTAAATTTTTTTTTTAAATTAAGTTGACCCGGTGAACTTAACGCCTTCAAATAAAGTCTAGATTGATAATAAAATTCAAGTATTCCATTGTAATGAATTGTTACAGAAATCAATATATTGTATTTTGACAATGTTTTTCGTTTTGTTTTCTGGTGCAAAAATAAACAACGAAGACGGTTTTCCAACACGCGAACTGGCAACGTACAGCTGCCCATGCGAAAAACATGGAAATTCCAAATTGATCCCACAGACTTCCAACGATTGGCCTTGCGATTTATTGATTGTTATCGCAAAAGCCAATCTAACAGGAAACTGAATCCGCTTAGATTCAAGCTTAATTCAAGCTATCGACGTCCTTATTCCTCGCTGCTAGTATTGCCCGTTCACTCATCCAATCAAGATTGTTATAATTGACCTCAATGCTTGGGAACACTTTTGTAATAAGTTCTTCCTTCGACGATGTGAACTCACAAAAATTTGCCGGAAACGATATTAGTCTAGTCAAAACGTCAATCGGAATGTGCCCATTACCAAGCGCCAGCAGTTGTCTCGAGAATTCAGCAGCCGATGGGTCGTTTTGCAACGCAACTCTCATGTTCGTGGTCAATTTCAACTTCTTGAGCTAAAACTGGTAATTTAACCTTGCCACCAGCGCAGCATAAGCCGGGGGTTTCCAATCGAAACTTCAATGCCTTGCAATGCTGGCATACGATATATAATGAGCCGATATCAACACACAAAAGATCTTTGTAAGCGACTGCGGAATCGTATTCGAAAGCAGCGCAATTCAAGACTACATCTGAACTTCTTCTTCTTATATTAACATGTTGTCGAATTTGAGGCGGCGTTTGTGCAGCGCGGGCCTGTGTATTATGAGCACGTCTAAATTCATTAATGTTTCTTGCATTACGTGTACGCCGTCCAATGTTTGTTCTTCTCATAGGAGGCATGATTCAAGCATAAAAATTCTCTCCAAAAAACAATAGTCGTTTTTGATTGAAAAAATTCATAAATAACATAAAACAATAATGTTTCAAAATAAAATGAATAATGTGCCAACTATTATATTTGTTTACTCTAAAGTTCTAAGTGTCTATAATAAAAAATGTATATCAACCAGAATATAAAAATATATTTATTTTTTTTCGATTTTTATCGATATTAATCGATTTCAATCCCTGCTATTATCGATATTTGTATTATTATTTATATTATATTTATATTTATATTTATATCTGCTAGAGGGCGCCACCGGTGTAACTCAGTTTTTGTCTCTAAATCTCTAACTCACAGGAGTTAGGTCCATAATTTATGCTATAAACCTGCTCCCCGACTTTCTCATTGAATTCAAATTTAATACCATCCATTACAGTGACCCACTTGTAACCTACTGTATATTAGAGTGACATCCACTTGGCACTTGCCCACCTTTTTTATAAATGTCTATATAAACTGTTATAAATCAGATATTATTTACTGTAATAGTGTATTGTATAAATTTTTTATTGAGTAAGTATTTAAAAATGCATTAAATACAGGTCACGCGTAAGTATGCGCGAGTATTAAAAATATTACGGTTGCTAATGCGGCATAATGTACGTGTAACGTGTATGCATCTTATATTTACGCGATCCACCACAGACGAAGGTTGAGAAAATAATAAACGTCGCTACCAAAGTACCGAATGAGCACAATCGTCGGAGGGCCACCAACGAGTAGTGGACGCAACTTAAACGTCGCGTGCTCGCGCATCGCAAAAACACCTAACAGCGCGTTCTGTCGGTCGTTGTATACGTTTCGCTTTCGGTGTGGCGTCTTCTTAATAAATGTTTTATATTATCCGTGTTATCGTTATGTATTATAATTGATTATTTTTTGCGCCTGCGATCCTATGTGTTGTGAGAGTGCAAAACACAAATTGTTTTTGATTTGATATATGCTGGTTTTTTATTCTCACGTAATGAAACAGAATAATATTTTATATAATGTTTTACAATTTATTCTTTTGTTTCACAATTGCTCTTCGAGCTATAGATATTTATTGCTATATTTATTTATATATTTTATGTTATATATGTATTTTATTCAATTTGCTTTACAATATTTTCTTTTTGGGTGTACAATTGCTCATTGAGCTACAGATATTGACTTATTTATTTAAGAAAAAAGAATTCTTACGTGTAATATGACAATAGGTTTTGGATCGATGATCGGGACAGTATTTTATTAGGTGTTTCTGGCTGCGTTGAGTCTTTGTTGTGATGATTAGTGTGGCGGTGGTGAATACCAAACGTCCTACACTTTAGACTGACGGGCGATGACGTAGTTCGTGGCGGCTGTTACTACAGCGCGTCCTACGAAATAGTTTGGTCACGGCGATAACAGTCGGCGGCGGTTTGGTCGGTCACAACAGCCAGTGGAGTTAGTAATCAACAGCTGCTGTGTCGGAATCGGTAGCTTGAACAATACGTTGATAAGGCGTATCACTACCAATTCCTAACAGAGGGTTGCTACGGAAGCCCTCTCCAACACTTTTAGTGTGAGTAGCTTGAGCAGTACGCTGCCAGGGCGTACCACTACTCACACTATTGGAGTTAGGAGAGGGGTGTACCACCGGTACTATACTATGTCGTGGACTCCGCGGCGGAATCCACTAATTGATGCGTAAACAAAATGTGGCTGAGTGTTGTCGATGATGGAGCGAACTAACGAGTGTGTCTTTTTGACGGCATACGGCTTATATTTCTATACTTCAGTGGTCATCGGTGCGGTGCAGAGCCGAGTCACTGCGATTGACTCTTATCCAGGTATGACAGCCGTGGTGGTTGCTTTTTCATATAGTGCATGCTCTGCCGCGCGCTCTATGTATTTTGATTCGGACTGGTTTCCAGCGTTCAAAATGATGAACCGACGTACTTGAGCTACCACGCGGATCATTTGGTGGAAGGAGGAAAAGCGAACAAACCATTCGACCGGAGGATCATCTCGCGTCAATATGAACACTGGTTTTATTTCTGGTAACTCTTTCAACTGTACGTGTGGAATATCCTGAGACCAGGAATTGACCGGAGCACGTAGAAAGACGGGACCTCGCCAATAGAGCTTACATCGCCTGAGCTCATCAGGAAGGAGACCTCGGGATGCGCAATCCGCCGGGTTGTTCTCCGACCGAACATATTGCCAGTGGCAACCAGGTACCGTGGATTGGATCTGGCATATTCTATTGGATACAAACGTCTTAAACGCTGTATGCGGGTTGTTTAGCCACGATAAGACAATGGACGAGTCAGACCACGCAAAAACATCGGATATCCCCAACTGGGACTCTAGAATGCGCCTCAGCCTAGCTAACCATGATGCAAGGAGCAATACACCACTCAACTCCAGACGTGGGATTGAGATGGTCTTCATCGGGGCTAATTTCGTTTTAGCACCTAAGAGGTATATGGGCGTCGCTCCGAACAGATCAGTCACGCGGAGATACGCTACAGCAGCATATCCCTTTTCGGAAGCGTCGCAGAAACCGCAGAGAATATAGCTACAACCAGTGGAGCAACCGATGTAGCGTGGGATCTTGATTTCCACCAGCCAACCCAGAGAATGATAAAAATTGCACCAATCTTCTGCGATATCCGTCGGGACGGATCCCACTGTCCCAATCAACCTGTGCGAGCCACAGACGTTGCATGATCGTTTTTGCATGAAATATTGCCAGTGATAGCATACCGAGCGGGTCAAAAATCCTAGCAATCATGGACAGCACACCTCTCTTCGTAAGGATTAGCTTAAATTTGTCGATGGTAAAAGAAAAATGGTCCCTCTCGTGGTCCCACAACATTCCTAACACATGCGTCGCATTATTCTATTCAAATCCCAACGGACTCCCTGAACAGTCCTCGGGACACAGATGTTTTAATAACTCCGGGGTGTTGCTCGCCCATTTTCTTAGCTGTAGGCTGGATCTGGCTAGAGTGTTGATTAGGTTCGATAGCAGAGCTGTAGCCGCTTCCAAGGACTCCGCACCGACACATATATCGTTCATATATGTTTGGTTATACAACGCTCCTTTCACGTCTGGCTGATCTGCGCATTCCGTGTCGGCAATTTAGCGGAGGACCCGCAGAGCTAAACAGGGAGCACTATTTACGCCATACGTGACGGTATTTAGGGTATACTCTTTCACTGCCATTTGAGGTGATTCCCGCCACAGGATGTATTGATAGCCTCGGTATTGCGGCAGTACCTCAATCTGATGGTACATTTTGCATATGTCCGTTGTGAATGCCACTCTATGCACCCTAAACCCAACCAAAACGTCTACAATGTCTTGTTGCAGCTTAGTGCCAACCAGCAGGCACTGGTTGAGTGATACACCCGAATGACACTTCGCCGAGGCATCAAACACCTTCAACCTTTTGAACCGCATGATGAGGGATATAATACTGTCCGGCTCCCTCGGCCCGGGACATATGACCAAGTTCTTCATATTCCGACATGAACTTGCGGTAGGCGTTATATAAGATGGTATCCGCAGCCAGCTTTCGTTCCAGGTGGAGCAACCGATTGAGGGCAACCTGCCGGGAGCCAGGGATAGACTTTACTAGACGACCTGAACGAAAAAGAAGAGGAACAGAAAACCTACCCTGTGGATCTCTGCTAACCTCCGAGCTAAACAACTCTTCACACCGACCATCTTCAGTGAATTGGGGCGGAGCAGCCTGCGGTTCCTGGACCGACCAGAACCTTTCCATAAGCGTTTCTATGGAAGATACTAAAGACACCAACATCGACTGGGACCGATGTCTGGATGTTCTTGTACCGGACCAATCAGGACCCAACCGAAAACAGAGCTGTATACCAATGGGAATCCTGGACCTAACGAACTGCTTTCGTTATTCCAGACTTGCGGAAAGATGTCGGCACTGACGAGCATGTCAACCGGAGCTGGTTTGTCAAAGTTGGGATCTGCTAACGTCAAATGGCTACACCTGGCTCGGACCTGAACTGGTAATTGCCGATTTGGCATATCGGTCGTGATTGACGATAACACCCAAGGTTTAACGTTAATTGACGGCGTAGGACGGTCTCGAGGCTGGATCGTTAGCTGAACAACCCCACAAACATCGGGTACCTTCTGATCTGACAATCCTGTGACTGGTACTGTCCAACGAGAAGGTTTCAATCCTAAACGATCACAGCAAGTCGATGTTATCGCACTAATCTGCGATGCCGAGTCTATTAGCGCGCGTATAGTGCAACGACTTCCTACTGTGTCTCGTACTTGGACTAGAGCTGTTCCTAAAAACACCGTTGGAGATTTTTGACGACCTAACATGGCAACCGGCGTATTGACTGTCTTCGGATCCGACTCCTGATGTAGTAATGCATGGTGACGACGCTGACATTTGGCACATGATGATGAGCACTTAAACGACATATGACCTTCACCGAAGCAAACCATGCACAACTGATGAGTGCGTACGATCTTATATCGTTCGTCGATGGATAATGCCTTGAACCTCGAACAATCAGCAAGCTGGTGAGCACCAGAACACGATATGCACTTCGCCGAGGTCGACTTTGACGAAACAGGTTTGGCAGCTTTTGACTGGTTATTTTATTAACCAATTACAGGAACGTTTTCTGTCCCATTCGGAAATTTTTGAAGGTTAGTATTTCAAATGTAAGGTTAATTACTGGGTATTAAAATTCCTTTTTTTAGGATTTCAATGTCTGTTTTCTGATGAAATTTCATCTACTGATGAAATATCATTCAAGAAATTAATCAGTTTCTATTCTACAAAACTGGATGTAGCTAATTTATTAGCTGAACTTAAATTGTGGAGTAGAAAACTAAGACAATTAAAACAATCAGATATCAATCCTACAACCGGAATTGAAGCTTTTAAACTGTGTAACATGGATATTTACCCCAATATACATTTTTTATTAAAAATTTTATGCACACTCCCTGTTTCTACTTCAACACCTGAAAGAACATTCTCAAGTTTAAAGAGAATTAAAACATACCTTAGAAATAGTATGACAGAGGTGATAAATTATTTTAAATTAAAATTCAATATTTACTATAATATTATTATATTATTTATTAATTTATTTATAG
>JANEHU010000987.1:0-17722 GCA_027563435.1 Nasonovia ribisnigri | reverse complement strand
AAATATCGCCTATGATACAATAAAGCAGTGGCGTGCTCACGGGTTAGGGTCTGTGACAAGTCAAAAATGAATATCCCCCCCCCTTTCAAAAAAGCTGATCACGCCACTGCAATAAAGTACCAATTTTCACTACACAATTACTTTTTTCACTGCACAAAATGTGTCTCACTGCACACAAAAAAAAGCCTGCAGATACTATAAAGTAACTGTAGTAACATATAGACATATATAGTAACTGCACTATTTATTTCAAAATAGAATAGGTATATGACAATATTAAAATATAATATATCCTAGACTGACAAATCATCTCCGTTCAGAATCGCATTCAAATTTAACCTACCATAGTCCGAGGTCCACCCCACCCCCTAATGTACAGCAGAGCGATACCCACTTACCCACTTTATTTTTATTTAAATATAAATGTTTAAACTCAAAAACAAATGTAATTTGTGTATTACCTATATTATAATAAAGTACCTACTCATTGTTTATGTAATTTTGTTGAAAATTATATCTAATGTTTAAGTGTGTATAAATATTAAATAATATACCTATACCTATATGATATTAATTATTATCAAAAATAGACCAATAGTGGAATACCTACCACCTACCGTAAATAGTTATAGTGTATACGCATTTGTATATAGGTTAATAGGTACCTAACGAATATTATTTTTATTACAAAGCTTATAAATAAATAAACTAAATAATTATATAAATATATAATTTATTTTACGATTATATTTATGTATCATTAGTTTACGTAGGTACCTATAACCCTTTTAAAAGGGCTATAGGTATACTCTGGAAAACAACGTTTACGTACCTATTTTGGAAGATTGTGCATTTATTTGAATACAAATATAATACTTATATAATTATTAATTGATAATTGATATTGTAAATAACTGCACATATTATAATATGTAAGTAAGTACAATGTATATTAGGTACACAATCGTACATACAGTAAGGAGGTACAGCAACAGCTATATTATTAAGTAAGTCATTATATTACAAACATACATGAAGTCGGGGTCAGCGAATAATTATACCAGCCCATTTTTTTTTTTTTTTTTACAAATGGCTGATACAGTGATACGTGACAATAAACATTTTTAAATTTTTACTCAAAAGTCAAAAAATAAAATTGAATAAAACATAAACATTAATAGTATTATGTTGAAATTCTGTGTACACTGTACACCTTTAGGCTTGGGCTTTGGTATGAGTGTATGGCGGAAAATCCTAATTATTTGAAGTTTTCGGTCAACTACAATATTATATTGAAAACATAGGTCACATAAATCTTTAACGAATGTCAATACCAATATTTAATAATAATAATATATTGTAGTCTGTGTTACTGTTTTAGGCAGATCTATATTTTAAACGCAGAAAATATTAGGTACCTATATAGGTACCTACCTAGTATAATAATTTTGTTTTATATTTTGTGCGTCCGCCTAATAATAATATTTATGTATAATAATATAGGTAACCATGCATAATTAATAATATTATAGTAGGTACCAGCTAACGTCACAGTTATTTCTGTGAATTGTTATCTTTATTTATAAAGAGTAAGCTGGTAGATATGTTTTTTGTAGTTTGAAGTATAATGATATCAATTAAAATGTATAATAATTTGAAGCATTCCGCCGACAATTATTATAAATTTATAAATAGGTCCTTAAAAAACTCTTTAATTATATTCAATATTCAAATGATCCTCAATAACGGTTGGGTTTAAATGGCTTCCCTGTCATTTATCAATGTACCATCATCTTATTATGTATGCTGCAGAACGTAGCGGTACTTATGTTATCTTAACAAAAGATATGTTATTCAATTAAAGACTGATTACGGAGAATTTCTGTATGATTATTTAAAAATAAAAACACAGATGGAATTCGGTTGCAATTATTTAAATTTTTTTTTGTCACACGATTGTCGGCTAAAAAAATAAATAAAATAAACCTTGTTTCTTAGCTGAAAATCTACTGATTACGAATCGTTATATTTATACGACGGTCCGAAATTTTTTCTGACTCCGTCGTCTCCATTCGTTATTCTAATAAAAATAACTGTCATTAGTTGAAAATTTTGAATTTTCCCGTAGAAATTACATATTATAATAAACTATTAAGGTTATTGATTGGTGTAATAATTAGGGCTAGGATTTATGGGCAATAACAAATTATAAAATATACATTTTATTTACCAAAATATGCAAAAAAAACTATGAAAAATTACGACTTGGAACAATTTGTAAGAAATAATATATTTGCAAACGTCAAAGTCATATACCTAATATATATATTCTATGTAAATAAAAAAACTACATTACTTATTATACGTACAATTACAAAAGGTAGACCTTAAACACCTTTTCAAAGCGTAAATATTCTTAATTTTGTAGTGTGTTTCATCATTATCTAAATGAGTACTATTATTTTTTATTTAGGCATTCATATTTAGTAAAACACTATAGGTAAGTATTATTTAGAAGTAGTTTTTCATAAAATCATATCGAGAATTATGTGGCAATGATATGATATATTATAATTTTGAAAAATTCTTAAGAAAAACTATTGTCTCTACAGCTATAAAAGTTACGTTCCTAGACAATGGTTAGGCCCCTCCAAAAATTCCCCCGTAGTTGGGGTTAGGTTAGGTCGGGTGAATATTGAATAAACAAAATTATTCTTATCCACGGTTAAAGATAAATATATATATAATATAAATATTTAACCGTGTTCTTATCACACCTGGGTATCTATGATATTATCACTGAAAAAAACAAAATATAATTTTACTATTTGTTCCACAAAATACTTGTTCCAAACGTGGAACATATAGTTTGTGGAACAAATAGTAATTGAGACAAATATTTTGCGGAACAAATAGTCATCGGAATAATGTTTTGCGGAATAAATAGTAATCGGAACAAGTGTATTGTGGAACAAATAGTAAAACTACGATGAAATAGTAGTTGGAACAAATATAGTGTGGAACAAATATTTTGTGGAACAATTTTTAGTGATCCACTGCTACCACCACGATTTAAGATATACAGGACTGGACACAACAAGGTTGGGAGGTGTGATGAGGTTGACTCCATAGAGTATTACTCTATGGTTGACTCATACCACAGATATATACTAATACTAGAAAATATGTCTTACATTTATTTCAAAGGAAAAATACTATTTACTGTTAATTTTAATGATTTCATAATATGAATTGATTATCATCATTCATCATTGATAAAAATGTTTGGATACAACATTTATAATATGGAATATTTCCGCTTGGAGCGCTACACATTAATTATTGCAATAATAGTCAAATCTTAATCACCTTATCAGTAGTCGATATGCAGCCTGTATATCTTTAATCGTGTTTATAAGTACGTATTGGCTATTTATAAACTTAAAATGGATAATATAATATTTTACTGTACCCATCCCGTCCATACCTAAATTAAATTCAGATTTTGGTTTCTTACAGTTGGCCATACTGATGTAGTCAGTTCTTATTGGTTGTAGGAGAACTGCTATCATCCCTTGAGGGATAAGATAAGCATAGATAATAAAGATCTTTATTATCTATGAAGATAAGTGGATAAGAATTTAGGTCTCTGGAATCACGATCTCAAATTCACAAACGATGCTATTAATGTTATTTGTTTTGTGGAAAATAGAAAATAATTTGGAGTAGCTAAAGGCTGAACGTCTGGACTTTACTTTTACGGTTTTACCACAATAATTACTAAGTCGTGCATTATAATTTATAGCAAACCTAAGACTGGATTTAAATAATTTTAAATTTACGGTAAATAGTGAATTATGAAATTATTACATTTTACATTAACTAATAACTTATTGTTTATGTATTTACCAAAAACGTTAGTAACAGCCATTAATATTTATTGTTAAATAGGTACTAGGTTCTACCTATAGTCCTAACCAGCAGACATTTTCATAAATATGGCTGTTAGCTATTTTGATGAAAAAAGTGGTATTATACCATGTAATACAGAATGGGGTAGATGGTGGCAAACTTTGGATGAATTACATATTGAAATAACACTATCAATGAATACCAAATCCAAAGATGTCAAAGTCAATGTCACTAACTCAAGTATTACTTGTCAAATTTTAGGAAAAACTTTATTTTCTGTTAGTTCTTAACTTTTGTTTTTATTGTAATTATATTATATCGTTACTTATCTTTGTCCTTTCAGGGAAATTTATTTAGAAAAGTGCGGGCTGATGACACTTTATGGACATTAGAGGATAATGGTACTTTGTTAAACATTGTATTAACAAAAGCAGATTATTCAAATAAAGAAAATGTTTGGGAAGCTATAATGGAGGATGGATCATTTAAAGCAGATCCAATTACATATATTGAAATGATGAAAAAAATGGATCTAGAAAAACTTCAAATGAAGGTATGTAAAGTAAAAAAAAAAATTTAATAATTAAATTAATAATTAGATGCTACCTATACTATTTTACAACAAAAAATAAGAAAAATCTAACACTTCACTCGTTAAATATGTAATCAGTTGAATAGTCAATATTTTTATTTGATTTTATGTGTAATTTACACAGTATACAGAGTGTAAATCTTTAAGATATTGACTTCCTAATTTAATTTAGATTTAATAGTTTTACATTTGAATAGTTTGAATTCATTTAAATTGAGGTATTTATTTTTTTATAATCATTTAAATATAATCCTTGACATTCGTGGCCATTGGATTTTAAATGTTGTGAATAACTTATAATTATAACATAATTTAAATTATAAGGACTATTTACATTAATTATAACTTTGAGAAAATTGATTATAGATTATTCTTTGTAAGGTTTTTTATTGTTATTAAATAAATAGAATATATGAAAACATTTATAATATCTTGTATTTTCTTTTCAGATACTATAACCCTTAAAATGTTCTTTATAATTATTGAAAATAGGTAATTAGAATTTTTAAATGTGATTATACTTTTTGCAAAATATCTACCTTGCATAGCAAGGCACCTATGCATTCAAATTAACCAGTTGCATTTAACAACAATATGCAATATTTATTGAGCTAACAATTTAAAAAAAATATATTTATCACACCCATAAATGTTAATGTTTTATACTTTTATATTATCATAATGTATATTATGTATTTTTATACTTAAGAAACTTAACTCAACAATTTTTTTAAAATCCTTTTTATTAGAACTAAAATTGTTCTTATAAAGTAGTTTTTGTGAAACATATTAAATTGATAATTTAATAAGTGTATTCATTCAAATTGCACATTATAAAATTCTAAACATTTTTTTTTTGATGTGTGGTATTATTTTACTGCATATTGCTCGAAAGTAAATATAATAATAAATTTATCTCAAACAATTATATTACTAGTTTATAATGATAATACAGTTCTATTTTAACAAATATACTCAGTATTATGCAATTATGAATTAGTTTATTTCTTAACATTATCAAAAGATATAACAATTATGATGACTAAAAGTTTGTTTTTCAACCTACTAACTTTTTAATATACCTATTAAACTCTTATAAGATATAGTTATTTTTATTTGTTATATTAATTATTAGAATATGTTAATTGAATATTTATAATTTTAGTTTTAACTCTAAAAAAGATTAAATTAAGATTTGTTTTAACAAACCCATGCACTCAAATAATCAACGCTATTCTATTTTAATTTAATTTAGTATATTGATCACTTTTATATATTATTGTAATTTAATAGTTACAATTTTGTATGGTGAATAACATTATTTTCATAAGTAAAAAAATTTTTTTTTAATTTATTGGGCTATTGAATTATGTTTTAGTACCCAGGAATGGACTTCAGTAAATCAGAGCTTCAGAAAAATTACGACTCTATACCAGGGTTCAATTAACTATAGATTTGTGTACTTAAATAATAGACTATATTTATATGATTCAATTGTTCTTTCTTTAACTACAAGAATCTAAATAAGGAAAATGGCTGGATTGTCTAGAACTGAAATTGATAATGTAATTATTTATGTTTATTTATCTTAATGTAGATCACTCAAATTGTACCTTTTATTTTAATTAAAACTTTCATTGTCAGTTTCCATTTATTTCAATGACTAAAATTGATAATATGAAGTTATAAAATTTCTAATTTTTAGTATTAAAACCATTATAACTAATTGTGTCTCTTATTGATTTATGAACATTTCAGTATACTAGTACATTTTGTAATATTTTCTTATTTTAGTAATTTGATTCTGTAAAACAATATTACGTCTTGATTATTTATATATTTATGTATTATTACATGTATGCATGATATTAATAAACATTGACTATCCATTTACAAATTGTTTATTAATCAATTCAATTTATGCAATGATTAATATATTTTTTTTTTTTATCTGCAACTATTATTATAAATCATTGTAACTAAAAACATAATTAAACATTGTATACCCATATTATGTATTAAAAAAAATTAAAGTTGATTATAAAATGTATTTGATATTTTTTGGTCTATGAATATTTTATTTTATAATCAATAGAATAATAATAAATGTAAAATGTTATGCACAGTAAAACCTTGCTAAGACAGATTCACTTGGGGCCGTTTAATTTTTTCATCTTAACAGAGTTTCCGTCTAGACGAGGTTCACATTTATTATGTATTTGAATCGGGACCAAAAAAATTGACCGTGGTACCAGGGTTTCTGTTTTACAGAAGTTTGTGTCTTCTTCTTATCATGTTGGTCTTCAAATTCTCTTCCCTTCCCAATAAGCAGCAATTTGTATTGTCTTGTTTGAATATTGGTTGTCATAATGTCTTCCTTTCTACACTTAATTGATAGCAGTGGACATGTAAACAGATGATCTGCATTCTGCTACACAACACATTCACATCTTCCATCCTCTTTTATTCCCCATTTTTTTGCTAACCTTACTACCTTAGTATGAATACTGAATAGTAAAAATTGTGGGAAGGATAGATCACCTTCTTAAGCCCTCTTTTTCTGTACATTTTTTATACTGAAACCACTTGCAAAGTAAGAAATTTTTGACCCCTAATGCAACATAATATTTAATGTACCCACACTTAGTGGCAGACTGAACTTAAATTTTAAATGACACATTTACATATTTAATTAATTACCACCACCGCCCCTTCACCAATTATTGCTTATAAAAAGGTTATGATGTAAATATAATGTGATTGTAACAACAATAATGATTATAATATAACTTTTAACTATTGTGCACAGCCCTTAGAGGAGAATTAAATTTATGTTAGCCAGTGGAAATAAATGAAAAAAAAAAATGTTTTGTTTTGTATTTATAATCATAGAATATAGGTATTATAGATAATGTTTGAAAATTTCATGAAGATTAAGATTTTTACAAAATATCACATAATATTTCGAACACTAATAATAAATACCATCATATTATGATTATAATGCCAAAATTAAGACAAAATATTGGTACCTACCTATATAATATGGCTATATCAAATTTTCGGTCGCTACTTTCTATAGGGTGCTGTCAGTTTTGATATTAGAGTAAATTGACCAATTATCAAACTTTTAATCAACGACATTATCTGTGTTCTCTCGTTGGTTTTATTAAAATATTAATATTTGAAAATGCTCATAACTCACTCAAAAATTTAAATACCATAAAAAAACAACGAGAGAGAACACAGATAATACTGTTACCTAAAAGTTTTTAATAGATCAATATCAAAACTGACAGCACCCTATTGATACTAGCGAACGAAAATTTGCCATGTCGTAGGTACGTGTAAGACAGAAGCAATACATGCGGGTGCGAAGTCCTCTTAACTCGAAAACTACTTAATCAAAAAAATATCTGCTTAAAAATTAAAAAAAAGGGCTTCCTACATGAAAAACAAAAGTTTGCATTGTCACAGGATCATCATTAAATGGTACAAAAAGTCTCAAGAATTCGAAAATATGGTCTTCAAGTGTATCTATTTAAAAATTCTAAAAACAGATTTTAAATAAATGCACAATTTATGCATAAATATGTGACAAGCATCCTTTAAAAATCACTCTGAATATACAATTCTAACACTCTGATGCTTCATTCAAAAAGATAGAATTATACTAATTAATAATTATAGTATACTATAATATTTAAATATACTTGGGTTGAAAAACATTTTGAGAATTTCCAATAATTATGACACAATTTATTAGGATAATACTTTAAGACAGGATGCAGAGATGTTCTTAAGAAAAAATGTAATTTTATAATTTAATATTGAGAAGTGAGAACATAGAAAAGGAATTAAAAACTATGAATTTTAATTTTTGGACCACTCACCACTACGGCATTACCGCTAAAAACTTAAATTTCAGTTTATTTAAGGTTATGTATTTATGTCATTTTCTTATCACTGTTAATGAATAATGATATTATAATATTTTAAAAAAATATACCGATTATCTCTCTTTCTGAAATTTTGAAAATTTTGTAATTTGTAATATGTATTAATATCATAGACATTCATAGTTAAATTTGAACAATTATTGTATTTTATTATTGATTGAATGAATATGCATAAGTGGGTGTTTAATGTAAGGATTTCCCGTTGTATTAAACACATCCAGTATTTTAATATTAGATTTTATTCGGATTCTGAGGTCAGAGTACGGTTTGCTCCAAGTCCTACTGGTAGATATTTAACTAGTTATTACCATTACTTATATTTAATCTATTTCAAATTAAAATTAAATATAAATACAATTTCATCAGTTTAATCGTATATGATCGTGAAATTATATTAATTACTAAAAAATGATTAAAATCTTTAAAAGTATATTAATTAATTTTAGAAATTACTTATTCAGGGCAGTTACATTTAGGTGGATTTCGTACTGCACTTTATAACTATTTATTCGCTAAATCGAAAGGTGGTAAATACATTTTAAGAATTGAGGATACTGATCGTTCAAGAGTAGTTGACGGTGCGGTAGAACAACTTCAAGAAGATTTAAAATGGCTGGGAATTGAATTTGATGAAGGACCTAGTAATAATGGACCATACGGTCCATATATTCAATCTGAGCGCCTGGATATTTACCAGTATAAATTAATGTGATATTTTGTAATTTATACAATTCATATTCGCATTGTTTTAAGGAAAAGAACACAGCAATTGTTAAATAGTGGACATGCCTACAAATGTTATTGTACCGAGAAAAGACTAGAGCTTTTGAGAAGAGATGCATTACGTACTAGGACTATTCCCCGCTATGACAATAAATGCAGAAATTTAGATGACGAAGATTTAAGTCTCAATGAAGGGAAAAAATACTGTATCAGATTCAAGGTACACTTATGATCTTTCTAATTTAATTTGTAATCATATCTAATGTATGAGAAATTAATATTTAGTTGAACCAAAGTGATGGTTTTTTCAATGATCTAGTCTATGGTCGCATTGCAAGAAATGTGGCAGCTGTTGAAGGAGACCCAGTAATACTAAAATCTGATGGTTTTCCAACTTACCATTTAGCTAATGTTGTTGATGATCATGATATGAAAATTACACATGTCCTTAGAGGTGTTGAATGGCAACCATCAACATCTAAACATATTTTACTTTATAAGTTAGTAATTCAGCAATTAAAAATAAAAGTTTTTATTTATATATTTCTAACAAATTGATCATATTATAACTGAACTAATTTATATATTCTAGAGCATTTGGTTGGAATCCACCAAACTTTGGACACTTACCATTGTTGATCAATAAAGATGGTACAAAACTTTCCAAGCGTCAAAATGATATAACCATCGATGCATATCGTCAAAAAGGCATTTATCCTCAGGCACTTTTAAATTTTGTTATTAGTTGTGGGGGAGGATTTGTTCAGTATAAAGAAACAAATAATGTTTACATAAAACCTATATCAGAACTTATTTCTAAAGTGGGTATGGAATATAGTGTCAAAGTTAAAAAATATTTTAATTGTTCTAATTTTCATATAGTTTGACATAAGCTTGATAAATTCACATTCATGTCAGGTCCCTCTGGAGAAGCTTGGATATTTTAATCAAGCTCAATTAAAAATTGAATTAAACTCAGAATCAGGAAGGAAACAAACATCTGAAGAATTAAAAAATATTGTTAAAAATAAATTTTCTAACGAGTAAGATTTAATTTCACTGTTTTATAATACATCATTTTTAATAGTTGAACTAAATTTAGAGCTATTGATTTATGGACATTTTTAAAAATATTTTTATTTATGTAGTTCTATATTGTCATGAGGTAAATAATGTATACACATATTAATTTTAGCAAATCAGTAGAATTAGATTTATCAGAGAATCATTTAAACAAAATACTTAAGTGGAGTATTAATAGGATAACAAACATTAACGAACTAATTCATGAAAACTATAAGTTTATTTGGTTAAAACCATCAGAATCGGCTATCAAATCTATGGACTATGATAAAGGTAACAAAACATTTTTATAAGATAATAACATACAAAATTATTTATTAAAGATATAACACACAGTTAATTATGATTTTGTTCTTATAGACATAGTAATCAAACTAAAACATCATTTAATAAACATAGATGATTTCACCATAGATAATGTAGGAACGGTGTTAAAAGATTTTTCAAAATCAAACAATATTGTATATAGTAATTTAATGAAAATGCTACGCAACATTATCAGTGGATTGAAGGCTAGTAAATTTATAATAAGATTATTACTATTTATTTTAAAATAATTTTTATTATTTATATATTATTCTTCTTTGCAGCAAGGTCCAGGTGTTAGTGAAATAATGGTGATACTTGGCAAAGAAGAAGTGATAGCGAGATTAAATAAAGCCTGTTTAAAGGGCTGAACAATATCTAATTTCACTATTAAATATGTTTATTATAACAATTATGTACTAGCAAATATATAATGTGTAAACTTTTTTGAGTAGTTATTATTTACCCTTGTCATCTGGTCCCTATAAATAAAAATAACATTTGTAATAAATTAAATAATTAATTTTCTTTTAAATTTACATTTTTTCCATTAAAAACCATTTGTTTAAAAGATTCCAGTGGTTCTTTCACATAGTCAATCAATGAAAATAACAGTTCTTTCAAATCAGGTTTGCTACTATCTTCAGAATTGTCTGATTGGGACTCAGCTTTTGGTGGTGGCAATGATGGTAACTCAAAACCAGTTAAATCCTTGGTTACTAAAACAAAATTACATATCCAGACTCCAGTTAATTCATATATGCAGAGTGGTGGTTCATCAAGCGTGTCTACTCCTGTTTTAACAATGCATTTAATAACATTTTTGTTTTAGGAATATTTAAGAATATTAAATTATCACATATTTTTGAATACAAAGGTTTTTTTTACCTATTAAGGAGTGTTTTATGGAGGTACAAACTTATTTTTTCAAATAATAACCATTAATTTCTACTATAAATTATTGCTGCATATATATTATACATATATATTGATACATTTAATCGAAATTCATAATGTTTTGGTTATTAATATTTATGTATTAAGGATAGTAAGTTTCCTATAAAATATAAAATAAATGTATTATCTAGTCTAGTACTTATCCTTAGTACATAAATATTAATAACTCTGATACTATTTGTTCGATTTAGGTGTATAAAATTGTCTAAAAAATCATGTGTTCAATATTTTACTATAGCAAAAGAATAGATCACATTTCAAAACGTTTATACAACCACAGGACACTCTTTAAACAGAAGAAAATCTAAGTATTTGAAAATATGGTCATATGGCCATTCTTTTTCAAATTAAAAAAACCAGAATATACAATAATTCATTATTTAAGAAAAAATGAATGTGTGTGCTAGATAAACCCCACTGTATGATATAATTATGTTACAACCAACCATTATTTATCAAATGATAGGAAACAATTGAATATCGTTTGATGATTTTAGTAGCTTCTTCAGATTCTTTTGGATAACCAACATAAAATGCAGCTGTTGCTCCAGTTGTGGCATAAACTAGTTTTTTAAATTTTCCTTTTCTAGCGGCTATTAATAAACCGGCTAAACTGCTTCCTGCCACAAATCCAGCTCGGAGTGTAGAATTATTTTCTTGCCTCAAATCGTCCACGAAAGCTTAACATTCAATATAACATAATTAATTACAATATATACATAATAAATATTTCAATTCTGGTTTAATGTGAGACTTATCTTTTTAGGAATGACCTAGCATATGTAGATAAGATATAAATATATAATCAATACAATTTTGGTATTTTTAATATTGATTTATTATTAAATAAGATGAAAAAATAATTTGAATTCTCTCTCATCTGTTATTATTTTAACATATTTAAATTTTAAAATACTTAAAAAATATATACAAAATATTAATAAATTAAAAACAATTACAAAAGAATATAGGTGGTATATTTCATATACTTTCATTTAAATGTTATGATTAGAAATATAATCTAATAATAAAAATAAATAAATCATATTGATCACACCAAACATAAATTAACTAGGACGTTTCTAGGTTGTGTGTATATAAAATAGTGAAACCAAATATAGGTATAAACTTCTACAAAACAGTATAATACTAAAATAAAATATTGTTTTGTTAAATAAAAAAAAAATAACCCCACAAAAAATTAATATAAGCAGATACATAAAAAAAATTGATGACCTCATTTAAAAAAAAAAACATCTTAATATTTTTTAAATGTATTATTGACTAATAAGTAATAACTATCAGTATTGGGGCTAAAAATGAATCTAGCCTACTTATTTTATTGTGTACATGCATATAGTATTATAAAATAGTTTACAATAGCCTTGTGTAATAAATAATAAGCATTTACATTTTTTGTATAGACCTATAAGTTTATAATATTTCAACATTTACCTACAATTATTAAGGAAATATAAATAAGATATGTTTTTAATACTATAAATTATTTGAAGAAATAATTAAAGCTAATACATTTTCATCTCAATGTATTTTTTTGTAACAAGCATCTTGGTAGAAAAAATACTGAATATATTGAGGAACCTGTGAAAACTAGATAATATATACTGTCCATGTATCATAAAAATCCTCTTAAAATTAAGGAGGGAGTCACAGATAATCCATATGCAGACAATGTAGCATATTAAAATGTTCAGCTAAGATGTTTGGTACAGTTTAAAGTATCTCCACACCAACAGATTACATACATGATACTTGACCTTAATACAAAACTTATTGTTTGTGATGCCAAAAATCTATGAAATTTGATATTGGTCAAAAGAGAAAATGTTTGACTTCATTACGTTTGTAATAGCAATAGTTTTGTATTACATTTAGTTAGGTACCAACTAGAATACATAATCATTTTTTACTCACACAAAAAAGTATTTCATATTAGCATTAATTAAGTTTAAGTATGTATTTACATTCTGTGTGGCTAGCCCCAGTCTGAACAAAAATGTATATTCTATCTTTGACTTTGGACCACTGTTGATTTAGGCTGACAATCTCTTCTCTAACTTTTTGAATTGAACCTAACGCTACTGTTGGTTGCCAACTATCTTCTTTCTCACTGCAATTTATATTATTATCTTTAATGTATGAATTTGAATTATTGGCAAACAGCATACTTAATATTTCTTTATAGTATTATTATACAATTATATAGTTACTCACGTTTTCTTTTCTTTAGATTCATCAGGGTATATTGATAAATCTCTAGGTCTGACAAGTTTGGGTTCTTGTTCATCCTTGGCTAATACCACTGGCATTACTGTATAAGCATAGGCAGTTAATAAAAACCCATTGGTTGCAGTCTAATATTGAATAGAAATGAATGTTGAAGTTATTAAGAAAACACATGAGAAATGTTGTACGTCAATTTTATTTATAACGTCATTACACTTACTCTATTTTTAATAATGTTTTTAAACTTCATTTTTCTTAGATCGATCGCCACTGGAACTCAAGTAGACAAAATATACTACTAAAATACAAGCGGTGAAGAAGAACAAGTAGGTGCAGAAAGTAATTACTAATCAGAGATAATATTTTTTTGAGTGACTTTTGATAAGAATAAAATAAGTAGACTACAGTAGTTGTTGATAAGATCATAAGCCAATCCCGAATCATCAATCATTTTATAGTATTCCATACTAAAATCAACATCATTTAATTAAATATTCCATTTTAAATAATTTATAACAAATTCGCAATTTGAATTAATATAATATATTATATATTATTTTAATAATTTAATATGCCCAAAGTCTAAGTATAAAATAAGTATTTATTGAATGATAAATATGGTTGAAAGTTATAACGGGTTAATTTGTAACTGAAAAACAAAACAAGTAGCTACTGTGAGTATTCCGTATTCGTACTTCACAGAAATAAATATAATCATTAACAATAACGAAAACTTTAAAATGGAATTATTATAATATTGTCCGATGTCCATAGACCTTATTGCGTAGTTATCAATACCGACCGCAACATTATTAAAATGTGTATTGTGTAGGTAAAATATAAAATGCAATATGCCTACATTAAAAAAACCTTTAAACTTAATAATTACCTAGGTTCCTAATTTAAATAACTTTTTTAATCTATTCGGTTTTATTTTAAATGTCAAAGTCAAATAGGTACCCAAATGTGATTTCTCTTTCACACATAATTCGCAGGTTATTCTGTTATTTTTAACAACTCACTTAACTACATAATATGTTAATATGTTATATTTTATATAATATAATTTATATATTTACTATATATTATAATATAATATATATCATTATATATTTATAACTCATCGTATAACTTGGATAGTTAGATATTTTTATTTTTTAGTTGCTACCAATCAGTGTATCCTTTAATGACCTCTACCTACATCTTTCTATTCTTTCAAGAAGTATATTTTTACAATTTTAAATTAAAATATATAATTTTAAAAGTTTCTCAAATAGATACCTCTCAGATATTCAGATATGTACATACATTTGATTAATAACCTACCTACCTATAATGTATCTTTAAAACACTTTTTGCATCACAATTAACTATTATTATAGCCTATAGGTATTTATGTATAAGTAATATTATATGATAGTCGTCCATTACAGTGCCGTACTAACTTCCATTGGCACCCCAGGGGCCAGCAAAATAATAATTAAGCACCCCTATTAACCATTTGGTGCTCTTTAAAGTGTTAAAACTTTTGCTCTTGGCACGGGACTGCGTCCATAGGATATAACTAATTGTTAGTTACCTATTATTTTTAACTGGATGAAAATTGGGGAACTTATATAATACTTAATTAAAAATGTTTCTTTGATAGTAAATAATTATATAATTTGAGATTCTGAGAACATTGTATAAATATATAATAAATTCTGCTTCCTAATGATACCCACGATCTAATATAATTCTTTAGCCGTGGTGATACCAAAAGCGACATTACCACCATAAAGTATAGGTACCTAATAATAAATATGTTTTTTGACTTTTTACCGCGATGTAGATAACATTTCATATTTTTATCTGTAGACCATGGACTACGTGCTGTAGACTATAATATATCTAAAATATCTATATACTTATTATTTATTAGTTATAGAAGAATAGTCAATTTTATTGTGTTTTCTTAGGATCACTACAAATTGTTCCACAAAATATTTGTTCCACACTATATTTGTTCCAACTACTATTTCATCGTAGTTTTACTATTTGTTCCACAATACACTTGTTCCGATTACTATTTATTCCGCAAAACATTATTCCGATGACTATTTGTTCCGCAAAATATTTGTCCCAATTACTATTTGTTCCACAAACTATATGTTCCACGTTTGGAACAAGTATTTTGTGGAACAAATAGTAAAATTATATTTTGTTTTTTTCAGTGATAATATCATAGATACCCAGGTGTGATAAGAACACGGTTAAATATTTATATTATATATATATTTATCTTTAACCGTGGATAAGAATAATTTTGTTTATTCAATATTCACCCGACCTAACCTAACCACAACTACGGGGGAATTTTTGGAGGGGCCTAACCATTGTCTAGGAACGTAACTTTTATAGCTGTAGAGACAATAGTTTTTCTTAAGAATTTTTCAAAATTATAATATATCATATCATTGCCACATAATTCTCGATATGATTTTATGAAAAACTACTTCTAAATAATACTTACCTATAGTGTTTTACTAAATATGAATGCCTAAATAAAAAATAATAGTACTCATATAGATAATGATGAAACACACTACAAAATTAAGAATATTTACGCTTTGAAAAGGTGTTTAAGGTCTACCTTTTGTAATTGTACGTATAATAAGTAGGTAATGTAGTTTTTTTATTTACATAGAATATATATATTAGGTATATGACTTTGACGTTTGCAAATATATTATTTCTTACAAATTGTTCCAAGTCGTAATTTTTCATAGTTTTTTTTGCATATTTTGGTAAATAAAATGTATATTTTATAATTTGTTATTGCCCATAAATCCTAGCCCTAATTATTACACCAATCAATAACCTAAATAGTTTATTATAATATGTAATTTCTACGGGAAAATTAAAAATTTTCAACTAATGACAGTTATTTTTATTAGAATAACGAATGGAGACGACGGAGTCAGAAAAAATTTCGGACCGTCGTATAAATATAACGATTCGCAATCAGTAGATTTTCAGCTAAGAAACAAGGTTTATTTTATTTATTTTTTTAGCCGACAATCGTGTGACAAAAAAAAAATTTAAATAATTGCAACCGAATTCCATCTGTGTTTTTATTTTTAAATAATCATACAGAAATTCTCCGTAATCAGTCTTTAATTGAATAACATATCTTTTGTTAAGATAACATAGGTACCGCTACGTTCTGCAGCATACATAATAAGATGATGGTACATTGATAAATGACAGGGAAGCCATTTAAACCCAACCGTTATTGAGGATCATTTGAATATTGAATATAATTAAAGAGTTTTTTAAGGACCTATTTATAAATTTATAATAATTGTCGGCGGAATGCTTCAAATTATTATACATTTTAATTGATATCATTATACTTCAAACTACATAAAACATATCTACCAGCTTACTCTTTATAAATAAAGATAACAATTCACAGAAATAACTGTGACGTTAGCTGGTACCTACTATAATATTATTAATTATGCATGGTTACCTATATTATTATACATAAATATTATTATTAGGCGGACGCACAAAATATAAAACAAAATTATTATACTAGGTAGGTAGTAGGTACTACTAGGTAGGTACTACTATATAGGTACCTAATATTTTCTGCGTTTAAAATATAGATCTGCCTAAAACAGTAACACAGATTACAGTATATTATTATTATTAAATATTGGTATTGACATTCGTTAAAGATTTATGTGACCTATGTTTTCAATATAATATTGTAGTTGACTGAAAACTTCAAATAATTAGGATTTTCCGCCATACACTCATACCAAAGCCCAAGCCTAAAGGTGTACAGTGTACACAGAATTTCAACATAATACTATTAATGTTTATGATTTATTCAATTTTATTTTTTGACTTTTGAGTAAAAATTTAAAAATGTTTATTGTCACGTATCACTGTA
>JANEHU010000986.1:0-24958 GCA_027563435.1 Nasonovia ribisnigri | reverse complement strand
AGCTCTGACAAAGTGAAGAGTATTTTGTGTATTATTTTAATATTTGTAAATATTAATTTAATATCTAAATATCTATTATTAAAAACATGGATAACCAAAATAATGCAATAGTTAATATTACAAAATGCTTAGATGGCACATTTTATACGATTTTAAATTCTGATGAAATAATAAATGTGAATTCCAATGTAAAAGCTAAGTGTGTAACATGTGAAGAGAAAAAAAAATAAAGCAGAATTATTTCCGGAATTGTATTATTACTACATTTATAAGTTATAATATAATATAAATAACGTATGATAAAATAATACGTGAGAAAATTGTATCCAAGGTAAATTAAGAAATTAATAAATAAAAATAAATGTATTAAGTATCTTGTATCTTATATGTATCTCAGATACATGTATCTTATATTTAGTGACTAGTATCTTTAAAAATATTATAGTATCTTGTATCTTGTATTTAGATACTTTGTTTGAGGTATCTTGCCCAGCCCTGCCTATAATATATAATATTTAATAGGTATAGGCAGATATTACAAGCGAAAAATATAAAACACATTTCAGATTCTTTTTGTCGTAAACATTGCAGGGTCTAAAATAGTTAAGAATAATTGATAAATGACTTGTGTGGATCAAACAAAATAAAATAGGAATATAATTTTAATTTTAATTTTAAATTTATTATTAATAACTAATAAGATTGTCAATAGATATGTAGTTTTGTAATAGGTAGATATTGATAATAAGTTAAAAAATACATAATCCTACCTGTTTAATTGGAAACAGTAAGTCTTTATGGTGATTATTTTGGTGGAATTGGAGAGCTTGTTGTGACGATGTATAACCTTTACAATGACGACATAAAAATTTAGAGGATGTGTCTGGATCTTCACCTAGGCACTTTTCATAGTGTTGCTCAAGCTCAGAAATTTTATAACTAATGAAATGACAATCAGGCATGAGACATTGAGTGTATCCACGAGTCTTGATATCATTTGACCACAATGTCAATTGTAGCTCAGTGAGAGTGGGTTTTATAATAATTGACATTACATCAGAGTCTTTATGATTGTTTCGTTTATGATAATCAAGTGCTTCTTGCGATGTTGTTTGACCACCACACGTTGGGCACACAAAATTTCCGGCTACTTCACCTCGACATGTTTTGAAATGCTCTCTCATGTCGTCTATACAATAAGCTATGTAACGGCAATGCTGAAGATGACACCGGACAAACCCATTTTTGTTCAACATGATGGTCCATGATTTGATGTGCACTGGTCTACTGCTTCGTTTTCTGAACAAGCCTTGTTGAACTGGTGTTGTGGGAGCAGTGATCATTACTTCTTTGGACATATTGCTCTACCTAATTTATATCGTTAAAATTCTGAGAAATGAGAAAAGAATATTATTTTTAAAACTTTTTAATATTAAATTGAATGTATTGAAAATTACAACACGTAAATCTAATTGTTTAACATTTTTAACTAAACTAAAACTATTAGTTACGCTAGAATAACTTAAGTTGTTTCAAACAATTTTGTATACTTATCGTAATTTGATTACTATTAGGACATTAGGATTTAAGTGTTTACTATTTTAGCTGGATATCCGATTTAGGATTTGGGAAATTTAGGATATCGTTATTGATGCATTGTTACCACCGTATACCACTGTAAAACCACTTTGGTACTTCCGTACTACTTCTGAAACGTCAAGTTTATTTATGAAATTCTCCAAGAATATTGAACTATTTATTATTTAAGGTTATATTGTTCTGTGATAGTAGTAATACTTGTAAGGTAATTGTGTCCTTACTAAAAAAAGGAAATATATTTTATTATGTACACAGACAACAAGATGTAACACGAAATTATATATTATTAAAAATTTATTTACGTTATAAAATTATAAGTTGTAACAGTATTGAGAATATAATATGATTTTATTAAATATACATACACATACTAAAAACGCAGATTTCTTATCTTCACGTCTTTATGAAGATAGCTCTTTATGTAGACAGTGTGACCACACTATATTCCCTACATTACTCCCCTCCGAGAGACGGAGTCGGGTCTATATAATAAAGCATAATATGCTTATATTATTGCGTTTATATAATATTCCATAAAAGTAATAAAACAAAAACAAAAAAAAAATAACAATCCAAATTTGAAACATATCAAATTAAAACTTAAAAGTTAATCCTTAATCAGTTCTTCTGATAATCAAAGCTAAAAAAAAATAACATTAACAAAATAACACAATATTATATAGTTAAAAATAAATTATTACTAATATCACTAATATTAGGAATATTACAATAAATTATTAATTTGGGTATCATATTTTAAAATCTACCGACTTTTTCTTTCTATTAGTTATTTCTGCCGAGTATGAGTGGTCGTGTTGTGTTGGATTCTCATAAGGCATGAATGCGGGCTTAAGTCTGTCCACAGATATATTCTTCTCATTTCCATTTACGTCCACCTTAAAAAACTTCTCCGAACGCTCAATCACCTTAAATGGGCCATCATACGGCATTTGCAATGCTTTCCTTACAGCATCATGCCTTATGAATACATGAGATGAGGACTTAAGGTTTACCGATACAAATGGTTTCATTTTAGTATTGTGTACAGCTAACACTGGTGATATTACATTAAATTTTTCCTTTAGTTGAGTTACTAATGTGGAAGGTAATATTACTGCCTTTTCTTCAATAAAGAAATCACCCGGTAACCGTAATACCTGCCCATACACCATTTCAGCTGGTGTTATCTTTTCTTCACCCTTTAAAGCACATCTTAATCCTAGTAATATTGTAGGTAAAACGCTAATCCAGTCTGTTTTGCCATACGCCATAATGGTTTGCTTCAATGTCCTATGGAATCGCTCTATCTTCCCATTTGCTTGCGGGTGATACGGTGTTGTACGCGTTTTGCTAATACCTAGCAGGTTTGTAAATGCAGTAAATAAGTTGCTTTCAAATGTTCTTCCTTGATCTGTTGTAATCTGCTCTGGTGCTCCATATCTAGCAATCCATCCACTAAAAAATGCTTCTGCAACTACCTCTGTAGTCATATCTGGCAATGGTATAACCTCCGGCCAACCAGTATATCTGTCAATACAGGTGAGACAGTATTTGTTACCTTTCACTAATGGTAATGGTCCAATTAAATCTATGTTGACATGCCGAAATCTGGCAGTTGGAACACTGATCTTTTGGAATGGGCTTTTTGTGTGACGTTGCACCTTTGCCTTCTGGCACTGTATACATGACCTTGCCCATTTCGTACAATCTTTATGCATAGATGGCCATACGTATCGCGCTGCAACCTGTTTTGCTGTTTGACGTTGCCCTGGATGTGCTATATTGTGTATTAAATCAAATACCGCCTTACGGAAGTTCACTGGTATATATGGTCTAACATTATGAGTAGAAACGTCACAATAAATACATGTGTTGCTGGAACTAAATTGTAATTTTTTCAATTTTAAACCTGTTTTGGATGTTAGCAGGTGCTTCAACTCTGGGTCACTGTCCTGCTGAATCCGCAGTTTTTCATAATCTAGTGTACCTGGAAAGTTTATTGTTTCAATCCTTGATAAGAAGTCTGCTGGTATATTATCCTTTCCGGATACATATTCCAAACTGGTGGTGTATTGTCCTATATAGTCTAGTTGCCTCAACTGTCTTGGTGATGCCTTCACTGATTTTTGCTCAAACGCTGTAACTAGTGGTTTATGATCAGTGTAAATTACAAATATTTGGCCCTCTAGCATGTGCTTGAAATGTTTCACTGCCGAATACATTGCCAATAACTCACGGTCATACGTACTATAATTTTGTTGAGTAGAAGACAACTTCTTAGAAAAATATGCTACTGGCGCCCAGTTTCCGTCTGTTTCTTTTTGCTCCAACACCGCGCCTATTGCGTTGTCTGAAGCATCTGTGGTCAATGCAAGTTTAGCACCTACTCGTGGATGCGTTAGCATAGTTACCTCGGCTAATTTGGTTTTGCACATATTAAAAGCTTCTACTGCTTCTGACGTCCACTGTATTGGGGTCTTGTCGTTCTTTGTTGACTGCTTAAGATAATCGTTTAGAATTGCTTGGCTCTTTGCTGCTCCAGGGATCCACCTCCTATAAAAGTTAATCATCCCTAAGAAACGTCTGAGGTCCTTAATTACCTTAGGTTGCTTGAAATCCTGTATAACTGATACTCTTTCTGGATCTGGTTCAGTACCTTTATCAGTTATATTATAGCCCAAGAATTTCACAGTCTTCTTACCAATACAGCATTTCTGTATATTAATTGTTAAGCCAAATTTTTCCAAACGTTGGAAGACCAAAAGTAAATGTGTTCTGTGCTCTTCCTCGCTCTGCGAAGCCACTAGTATATCATCAATATATATGAAACAAAAATCGAGTTCAATGAACACTTCATTTATGAATCGTTGAAATGATTGTGCAGCGTTCTTCAGACCAAACCCCATTCGGACAAATTCAAATAATCCAAACGGAGTAGTGATGGCAGTCTTTGGTATGTGCTCCGGGTGCACTGGAATGTGGTGATAGGCTCTCTTCAAATCTAGAGTGGAAAATATGTTTTTACCTGACAACATGTGACTGAAGTCCTGTATATGCGCTATTGGGTAACGATCCTCAATTGTTACTCCATTTAGCCTCCTGTAGTCCCCACATGGTCTCCACTGGTCTTGTCCTTTTTTTTTACCATCTGCAAGGGAGATGCCCATGGGCTCTTTGAAGGCCTGCAAATTCCAAGTTCAATCATGTATTGAAACTCCTTCTTAGCAATGGCCAATTTGTCTGGTGCCAATCGCCTCGGTTTCTCGAATACTGGTGGACCACGAGTCTCAATGTAGTGTACGGTACTATGTGCATGTCTTGTAGTGAATGATTGTGCTGTAATAATACTAGGAAATTTTTTAATTAAGTCTGTAAAATTCTGCTCTGATGTATATGCTTTAATAGAACATATTGAGCTACGCGATTCAATACACAGAGTAGATAAGTTAGTAATTTTATCTATTATCCTTTTGTTACGAATATCTACCATTAGATTAAAGTGGTGCAAAAAGTCTGCTCCTATTATTGCTTTAGATATTGGTGCTTTAATGAATTCCCACCTAAACACCCGCCGTAGTTTAAGATCAATAGTTACAATTTGCTTACCATATGTGTTAATCACTGTATTATTAGCTGCAAATAATTTGAGATTTGTTGTATTACCTTGCCTTGTATTGCACGGAATTATTGAGACATCTGAACCAGTATCTATCAGAAACTGTTGACCCGATAGTCTGTCCGTTACAGTAAGGCGATGACTTGTGTTGTTGTTGTCTACATTGTGGCAGTCTGAAAAGGGTGTATCCACCGCTGCCTGAGTAGATACAGTTTTTAGTTTTCCGATTTAGCAATGAAAGCAGCATACTGCTTGCATGGCTCTACACATTTCTTTGCTTTATGTTTAAAGTTGGTGTGGTAAAAACATAACCCATCACTCGCTGGTACCCATGGCTTAAAAGTTGAGCGCGATCTCGACCTAGAACTTCTCTTCTGATCATATTCTCTTCGTGACTGGCGTTCTATTTTGAGCTCTGCCACATCTTTAATTAATTGTTTCAGTAACTCAGCTGTCGGGTCACTTGAAACTGTTGCGACGGACCGCGGTTGTCCTATTTCCATGATTTTATCAGCCAACTTAGATAGCTCTTCCACAGTGCCATTGGTGACGGTAAGACAGGACTGCGTGGCTACTGGGAGATGTTGTAACCAAAGCGATTTAAGTAATTCCGAACTCAGCGCACTACCACCCAAACGCTGCATCTCATTTAACAGAGTTGATGGTTTTCTGTCGCCTAGTTCGACCTCACTCAGGAGTTTTCTCAATTTTTTTCTTCACTATCAGTGAAAATATTAATTAATCGTGCCTTGAGAGTGTCGTATTTATTCGCTTCCGGTGGTCCTTGAATAATATCTGTTACTTGCGTTAAAATCTCCGTATCGACCGCACTTATAACGTGGTAGTATTTTGTTGTGTCGTTTGTGATTCCACTCAGTGCAAATTGCGCTTCGATTTGCGCGAACCATATATTGGGATCACCTTTCCAAAATGGCGGTGCCTTGACCGATACGCGACTAACGTTTATACTTGTCGTCGTGTCAACCGAGTTCGAATTGTTGGCGTTCGCGTTATTCATAATTTCGCGTGATTATTCTCTTGAGGTCACCAATTGTAAGGTAATTGTGTCCTTACTAAAAAAAGGAAATATATTTTATTATGTACACAGACAACAAGATGTAACACGAAATTATATATTATTAAAAATTTATTTACGTTATAAAATTATAAGTTGTAACAGTATTGAGAATATAATATGATTTTATTAAATATACATACACATACTAAAAACGCAGATTTCTTATCTTCACGTCTTTATGAAGATAGCTCTTTATGTAGACAGTGTGACCACACTATATTCCCTACATACTGATATACTATCATAATTTTATCAACAATCCAAGGTGGATTGATAAGGTGTAAACACTTCCACCCGCCCGTCTTAAATAAAGTGATCGAAAACTTTACTCCAGTTAAATATGCCGCTAGGTTCGCTGCCTACCCTATAGAGGATAAGAAATGTTAATATTTATACGTGATTTAAATGTAATTTGATTTAAATTATTAAGGTTTTCAACTTTTTTTGTAGAAATGCGTTATAATATGGTATACCTATAAACTATGAGTTATGCATTTATGATATATTTAATAATACATATAAATATATAATATAACATGTGTAAAAATTAATTGTTGTACACCATCACTATGGAAACCCCACATTGTGCCTGGTAATTTAACATTTTTAGCATCCTGATAAATATTGTACTCTATAATTTCAGGTACATTTAAATGAGCATCTTCATCACAAGAAATGTCTTCATTTAAAATCATTGGTTTTATTATCGTTTCATTTAAACTCTGTTGATAAAATTAATAATCAAGCTAATCATAAAAAAAATATATTTATATATTTTTAAATATGGTAAACTTACAATGGAAGAATTATAGGTCTTATTTTTCTTAATAGGTGATTTCCTTTGAACTCGTGGTTTTCATTTTTTTTAATTGGTTGTGCTTAAGTACGATGGCAAATTCGGGAATATAGATGGAATTGCATTAGATTTTAAAATTGGTTTACTAAGAGGATAAATAATATCATTTCCTTTTTCATCTTCATACTTTTTTATTTTAATAACATCATCTGAATGAAAATGAAGCTCACAAACTACATCATTCTTTTTCAAATCCCTATCTGCTCTTGGAATTTTTTTATTCCAAACATCAATCATATTCTAAAATTTTAGTCATATACAAGCATTTAATATTTTCATAATAGAAATACAATTTTATATTTTATACCTATTAAAAAGTGAATTGAAAATGTTGCTATTAAAGTAATTTATTTTGCTATTTGTATTATGATAGGTAATATCAAGTACTCGCAGTGGCGCAACTAGAAAAACAATTTTCATTAATTAATAATTTTGATGTTGATACAAAAGAATTGTACAAAAGCAAATTGTGACTCCAGGGATAGTTCATAAATAATAGACATTTTTTATTGTGGTTAAAAAATTATAATTTATTCATATTTTAACAAATACAGTGGTAATTTATTGTGTTTTGCTTAAATTTTCTTTAAATCTTGCATACGAAGCTGTGTATTTTTGCTCCTCTATCGGGTAGGCAACGCGATCTAGCGGTGAGCTAAACTGGAGTAATATTTTCAATCAACTAATAAGCCAAGTGTTTACACCTTATCAATCCACCTTGCAACAATCGAATATTTATCAGTTTACCTTTGAATTTTTGAATTTTTTAAGGCACCTACTATCATAGAAGATAGAACAATGCTACTACCATAGACTTATGATATTATAAGCTAGGCTACTACCTACCAAAAATAACTATATCATGTATTATTTAGGGGAGTAGATGAATTTATAATGTTCTCAACTTCTCATTCCTTCTACATGGTTTACATTTAACGTTGAATAAAATAATATTAATAAATTATACTTAAAAAAAGGTTCATCTATTTACTTTAAATAAAAGTACCGGTGATATTTTTATACTGTATTTGTAATGTCTTTAACAACTAATACATTGTATGACGGATTAATCGTTGGTATTCTGATCGGTCTGGCTCTTAATACGATCATTAGTTATACTTTTAAAGCTAAACGGAGAAGTCAAGATGAAAAAAGTGTGGTTGAAAGTCAACAAGGGCCCAAATCGTTAAAAAATAAAAATGGAGAATTCAAAATGGCATTATTGGTTCGTCACGATTTGAAAATGGGCAAAGGCAAAGTTGCAGCACAAGTGAGATAATTTGAATTCAATTATATTTTAGAAATCAAATGTTTTAAATTTTGTTAAAAATATATGTGTATCACCCTGAGTTAAGGGTGAATTCATTAACAATATTTTTTCTGGGAGAGACTGCAAATATTGTTTTATTGTAAATTATAGGTAATTACTAATTATTTTTTTCTGATTCTTGAGGGTAAATTACCATGACTCATTAAAATTTCTGCTCAATTTATGATGTAATATCTATGCGATTTCTTCTACACAGATATACAATCATCCATATTTCTTGTTTCTTACTACTTTCAATTGCATACACACAATAAAAATATGTAAATGCATACAAATCCTAAACCTAATCATTAGTAATAATCCTTTTACAGTTTCTCATTTAATTATTATTTATTATATAAGATTTAAAAGATTACATAGCCCTTTTGAATGTTAAATGTTTTTTTTTAAATTTTAAATGTTTTTCACATTTACAGTGTTTTGGAGTTCTAGACACATGATATATATCTTTATTGTATACTAATTTGAATTTTGAACAATTTTAATTGGGATCGTAAAAAAATGGTTGATTACTGTGTTGTATTCTCTATAGTCTGTTCAAAATGAGATCAGTACCGGCCGGCCAAGTTGTGCACATGAGCTTAAGTTTGTCACGTGACAGAACTCTACACGCCACCATAGTGGGGATGACGTCTGACCATTGCGAACAAAAACTAGTCGCCGCTAGATACTAATCTCATTTTTAACAAAGTATAGGCATCTATGTTGGGGTGAGATGGTGTAAATTTATTGGTATGATAATCAATGGTCTAAAAAACTTGAAATAATCTAGATAATATGCTTGTCTAAGTTTACATTTTTTTTCTTCTATTTTAAAAATAATTAAAATAATTGTGTTTATCGACCCACTTCACTGATATTCTACCCCTTGTTAGTTAGTTTTTCCAATTAATAGTTTTACAAAGTAAAATTGTATTATTGTGTAGTGCTCACATGCAATTGTGCACTGTTATGAAGAAGGCTTGAGGTTAAAACCAAGAGAAATAAATAGCTGGGAGTCAAACAATAAACCAGTGAATATATTCAAGGTAGCAGATGAAGAAACTATGTTAGAATTTCAGCAATTGGCCATTGAAAAAGGGTTTACTACCTATGTAGTAGTAGATGCAGGTCGCACACAGGTCGCACCCAGATCCAAAACGGTGATGGCTATAGGTCCAGTTGAATGTGAAGAAATTGATTTATTCACTCAAGGCCTCGAAGTGTATTAACAATTATAATTATTTTAACTTATGAATGTATATTTTTTTATTTAATATAATAATCATAAAAAGATAAGTTACTGAAGTAATTTGTTTTTGAAGCGCATCTATATTATTAAGTTTATTTAATCGAATAAATTATGGTTGTTTTAGTGTGCGGTTGTATCAGTTATTGCGTACAATAAAACTAAGTTGCGCAATTTACCCTCTAAATGTGCTAGAGTTGTTTTACGTGCACCAGATTTAAAAACATTAGAGTGTATTCAAAAGCAATGCAAGTTCTTTGATATTCCAACAGCAGCTTTTACTGAAAACGATCAAATTACAGTTTTAGCGATTGGTCCAGCTAATGAAACTTCTATAAATGCTCAAGTACACAGTTTAAAACTATACTAACATTATTTTATATTTACTATTAATATTTGAATAGTAAAAATTTTTATATTATGCATTTTACTTTGTATTACATAATAATTAAATAGTGTTTAAAATTAAAATATATTGAACAAGTTACATTTTATCAAACCAACAAACGTATACATCATAAAATATATAAAAGTTTGACTTATGTTTTAAACATATACAATTAATTTAATTGTTAAATAAAAATAAAACTATTAAACTAAATATTCATAATATTGACTGACTTTCAAACTTTCCATTTATGTCCATTGTTAAACACTTAAAATCACCTTTTTGTTTTCTTACAAAAATTATGTTTAGGAATTGTATTTACATGTTTGAAAATAAAGACACTTTTAATTAGGTAATTACTTTGGTGACAAGTAAGATTGATAGAATACGCCGACTGATAAAGATAGAAACCATGAAAAACATATCCACCACGTAGCAAAGCCAAATATTCCTCGGTAGACATCTGCTGTTAATACCTAATAGATTATAATATTATAGTACATTTTAGTTAAAAAAATGTTAATTATGTTTACTTGTTTTAACGACTGAATAGAAAAATATGCCTGGTTAGCTTCAAGTATTGAATGTTGATTACTATTATTTATTGTCGGAGAAGAGTTCACGATAACTTCAACCCAACTGAAATTGCCTGAAAAATTGTTTTACAAAATGTTGATAATATGTGAACATTATTTGTGTTATGCATATAGGCAATTGTTTACCTAATGTTTTATAAAAGAATATGAAGAACAACATCATTACGAGCGGTATAACATATTGTAGTACCACAACACACGTGTAGTAAAAAATCACAGAAACCTTGAAATTAAGTCAAAAGATAAATTTAAACAGATAGATATTTTTAAACAAAAATCAATTAATTATACTTGTTTTTGTAAATCTTTATTGGTAATTCTTCCTGCTTCTTTTTTTTGTTGTTCCAAACGCTCATGGGCCATATTAAGATATGCTTGCATAAACGTAGGCATCAAATATAATCTTTGAAATACCACTAATACTACCATCCAACATCTTAAGCTCTCAAATTGTTCTAATGTCATTCTTAAAAAAAAAAAATAACAATGAGCAATTGAAGTCAAATATCCGTTTTAATATATTTACAAAGGTTTATTTAATCCGGAGAGATTTTTTGCAGTCAATAAATCCACTGCTATTGGTTTTACCCAAAGTAGAACGAGCAAAAAATGAGTTATTAAACTAAAATTCAAAAAGCCTTTAATGAAAGTTGAACTATATGAAAAATATTTGCCATGTAGCTCATTACATTCATAATATCTAAAAAAAAAAAGTTATAAAAGGTTATTATGTTATTATAATTAACTATAATTTTACATTTTATCACCTAAGACAATCCCAATGCATTTTAGCTGTACGTATCCCTGGAAATACAAACATAGCCCCTGTAACTGCACACCATAAAGCTAGGAAAAATTTTACTATTAACTTTGATGCAGGTCCCCTTAAAAATATAAACAGAAATGTATTTAATAAAAGAATTTTATATCAGATATTATGTTGGTAATTACTGTGAAGATAAGCCATGGTTATTTAAAAATGCTGTTGAAGTTTCATTAAAGCTTCTGTACGCAGTATCTAACCGAACATCAAGTTTGGACTCATCTATGACTAAAATAATCATAGCAATCACTAAATGAACACAGGCTGCAACTATTACAGTCGAACGTTCACCCGATGATTCAAAACCACCACGAAAGTATTCTAAAGTCAGAGACATAAGAATTTTGCTAAAAATTAAAAAATTCAGGAAAAAGAACAATTTTTAAATATGTATAAACTTATTCAATAAAAGGATACAATGCAAAAACAATGACGATTGAACACCATAGCATACTAAGATTAATTTCATTATCGATTGGTGAATAGTAAGAGTATATTTCAGTACTTAAATATACTAAAGCTGCATATAAAGAGAAATTTACTAGCCATTGATATTCCATAAAATATCTGAGCTGATATATTTCATGTTCTTGAATTGGTTGACTTTCTAACTGAAATATATAATAATAATTAAACAAAAATTAGATTATTTGGATTTATTTAATATTTACTAATAAACTTAGGTACTCACTTCAATGTCTAAATTTTTGGGTATCTGAAATATATCAATATTATCATTTTGAGCATGCATAGGTCGTTTACTTAATTTTGAATCTTTTTTCTTTAGCCCTGATAACTGTCTAAGCTCTTTATCTGTAGGGTGTAAGAAACGAACAAGACTAAAAAACAAAAAAAATATTATTAACACAAATTTACTAATTGATTTTTCTTAAAAAGCTGTGATACTACTTACCCTGTGGAACATAGTGTCCATCGAGCAAATGAATAGATAGGACTAAGACGATGTATTAGATTAATGGCAATCATTGTAATAATTAATTGGATACCCAATAACGTCTAAACAAACAGATATATTTGTTTTATTGAGGGTGTTAGATGATATGTCAAAAGCTTAATTAAGATACATTTACATACATTTATTTTTTGAAACAATTTATTGGATTTTATTTTATATATAGTTTACCGATATATAAATTTAAAAGCAAGAACAATTGTTTTATTATGTATTTATAACAGGTCATAAGGTACCTAACTAATACCCAACATTTACATTTTAGGATATTCTTATAAGAGAGACTTCATTTTTCTAGTAAATGATTTGTATTATTACAAATTAATGATTGATTGCATCAATTATTTCAAATTTTTAAAGGTGAAGCAAGTAATTTTTTTATAATAGATACATTAGCTGTATCAGTTTTGAACGCCTAGTTAGTGATAATTACTTGTTATGAATTAAAATGTATCTATTTTAATTATAAATAATATCTTTGAATCGACTTAACAGTAAATATGTTTTGACATAAAATGTGAAGAGACAAATGATTCACAAACTATAATATACATTGATTAAAAGTTGGGTTTAGACCAGAAGTATATAGGTACCAAAAACTCCAATTAGAAAAAGTTTAAAATTTTTAAGTTCGGTTTTTTTTTTATGTCATTATTAAAATATTTCAATGCGTCATGTGTTCTAACAGTCAATACTTAACAAAAGTTAAAGTAAGTACCTATAGTAAATATACCTATTCATAAAACCAAAAATGGCAAATACAATAAATATACAATAAATAGGTGACCTAAGAGACTATTATTTATTAACATATGCACTCATAATTATTTAAATAGTATGCCTGAATAAAATATAGTTTACCGCCATTGCGAAGGAGTCCCGAAATCGGCGAGTTGTAATTTGTAAATCGACGCTGCTGCAAAGCACAAGAGCTGCCTGGATCGACTATTAATAGACTGACAGAAAAATGCGGGATTCAGATTTTAGGCCGGCTCGAGCCCGAATTGGTCATCAAATGTTTCGCTTAGGTCAAACGATGGTTTTCTCATGCCTAATATAATAATTGTCATCGTATTACACTGCGTACGGTCATCAAGAAGATGATCTGTTAGATCTACAAGAAATAAGAATCCATTACTATTTAATAGTATTTATATCGCATTGCATTCATACGGGAACCGGGGAACATACCTATTCGATTTTTAAAATTTCAAACACCGTCAGACCTTCTTATCAATAAAAAATAATTATGTAATGTATTATTTATTTACCATTCAAACATTTCAAACGTATGGTTCCCAAAGTTTGTGGATGACCTGTTCCGTGAAAAATAGTAACCTAACCTATAATAAATAATATTATTGTCTTGTCTTGTTACTAGCTTCAAACAAGTCAATAAGCAGTCACGATACCCGTGATCACAGATCGTCGAGACTCGAGGTTTACTTTAGAGTTTTACACTTTGCGAATTACGTTTTTAAAATTCTATAAAATATAAATCTCTTTACCTACTAGAAAAACATAAACAAATATGTTCAAAAGTGGTTTTATAAAAGTAAGTCAAAACGGAAGAGAGTATTTTTCTTCGATCACATATACATATGATCTAAGATATTTATCAATAGCTTTAATTTAGCATACGTTATTCCTCATCTGAAATTTAAGCGATAAACATTTGGAATTTAAAAATTTAGAATGTAATGGGTCTATGTAATAAGTAAATTTGTTTAATTTAGCTCAACAAAACAGAACCACCTAAAGAGAAAACCACGAAAGCATCCAATGATAGGGGTGTTGTGTATCTTGGGCATGTCCCTCACGGTTTCTACGAGAATGAAATGAAACATTATTTTGCACAATTTGGTGAAGTTACAAATATTAACATTCCTAAAAGCAAGGTAATTGTCTCAATTGTCATTTAATTCATTGGTTTGTTTGGATTTTTATTTACATAAATAATTATAAGTTATATTTACCTATAGAAAACAGGAAAAGCACGAGGATATGCATTTGTTGAGTTTTTGTACCCAGAAGTTGCTAAGGTAGTTGCAGAAACCATGAACAACTATTTGATGCATAAAAAAATTCTTGTTGGTAAGAAAAATCATTGTAAAATAATCAAATGTAAATTTGTATTTTAATAATTTATATATTTTTAGCTAAATACCTCGCGCCCAATCAAGTGAAAAGTAACACATTTTGGCGTTGCAACAAAAATAATATCCCTCTAACAATAAAAAATAGGTCGATACAAAGAAAAGCAATGGAAAGACCATTAGATCCTGCACAAGAAAAACAAAGTAAGGCTGCATTAAAAAGACGCATCCAATCTTTACAAAAGAAATTGAAAAGCAAAGGAATTGAATATGATGTACAAGTAAGTTAAATATTCAAATATATTTATTAATTATTATAGCTGAAGTAGTGTCACTGCCCACTTCCAATGTGTCATCAAGTTTATTTTTACGAAGTTTACTAAGGTATTATTTTAGATTCTGAGCGCTCTGATGAATGTATTGATTTTACAATAATGTGTGTGTTTTTTGTGGCTATCAGCATCTTTATGGCCAGTAAAAATGGTTCGATTTTCATTTCAGTATTTTGTTTGGTGGAAAAAATAAATGTAGTCGGTGTCTTAGTGCATTGGGTAGGTCAAAATTTGAAATAGGTACCCAATAATTTCCAAAGCGAAAAACAAAAAAAAAAATATGGAAAATTTTTCCTAACCTATACTTGATCAAATTTTCAAAATATTTTGACTTGTTTTGAGCTGTTTATGGACATTTTCAGTTTCCAATTTTTTTTATTTCTTTTCTATTCAATAAAATTGTATTTGTTGTGTCAAAATGCTTGAAAATTTAATACTAAGCTCCTAATATTCAATGATAGTTGTAAAAGCACAAAAAATATGTGGTCAAATTTTTTTTTATAAGTATTTAAAATTCAAATTTAGTATCCAAAATACGTAAAAATCATGAAAATGTGCAAATTATTTTGAGTTAAAAATTCATAAAAAATGTTCCTTTTAAATCTAAGATTTGAAAATGTAATGATTTCTCATAAATACCACTACCAAAACAATAATTTCTACCAGGAAATCAAATTAAATTTTTATGAGCATTTGAAGTTCAAATTTTTACAACATTGGATATTCTCTAGATTTCTCATTTAGGGATTTTCTTATTTTGTTGTAATTTAAAAACAAATAACTGAAAATACTTGAAATTTACACCATATTTTTATTTTATCAATTCTTATATTTGTTAAAAATGTTTAAAATATTTTGACTCATTTTGAGCTGTTTACGGACATTTTCAATTTGTAATTTTTTTAGTATTTTTGTCTACAACTATCAATTAAAAATGTTATTTGTTGGGTCAAAAAGCGTTTAAATTGAATGCAAGGCTCCTGGTATATTGTTATTATAGCAGTTGAAAAATATTGAAAATACATAGGTAGGCACATTTTTTTTTAAAATATTTTTGTTGAAATTTTATACTATTAATTCAACTTACCGGCTACCGTATTAATAATTAGAAATAATATTAGTATGCTATAAAATATCAGCCTTGACCAACCGTCTCAGCTCAGAATCGTTTTCGCTTACAATGATGTATTGTAGTAATACAAAATTTAAGTGATTGGTGACGCCACAGTCGACATATTGTTGTTGGTCGACTTTGCACGACACACACACTCTTGTTCTGATTATTAGTTAATTATTTTTCTTTTTCCTAATATGTTGTATGGTGCACGCTGCGTGGTGCGCATTAATTGTAATAATGTAACTTGCAATAGTGAATTAAAAAAGTATGTCATTGTGTATTCATAATTAATTAATCCTGACAAAATTGGTTGTAGCGGTCTAGTGAGACTCCACTACAATATCATTGAATTAAAATTTATCATCATACAGTGACCACCTTGCAACCTACTGTATAGCAGAGTGCCACCAACTTGCTCACCTTTTTTATTTTACTTATTATCTAAAAATATTGAATATACAAAATAACTTTCAACGATATAAAATACTTTTTGCCTTTACTTATTATATTTTCAATACACAATAAAATGTTCAAAATATTTAGACTAATTTTAAGCTATTTACACAACAAATTACTATTAGTAATATAAGTAAATTATAAAATATCCTTGGAAATAGAGAACTTGAAATAATAAAAACCTACAGGAGTGAGACTTCTTTAGCTTGTTTACTTGAAACGCAGTTTATTTGAACCATGTATTAAATAATTATATTTTAAAATTACAGATAGAAGTATAAAACACCAGACTGATGCTGCAAAGAGGAAACCATTTTGAAAGAGTAAGCTATTGAATATTCAGTACTCAATCTTATTTACGGTTTATATGTAATACGTCGGTAATAATATAGAGCTTGCAACATTAAGATGGCTCGCAGGCGATTTGTGACCCACAGTCTACATGCGCAAAACGGTACCTTTCTTTCCTAAGACAGCATATAGTTACCTAACTGGTTGTAAAAGTCATTCATTCCTCGCCTCATCTACTGATCGCAAAAAGTAGAAATATTGTTTCATGACAATTCTCTCTTTGTGCGAAAGATCTCAAAAAGTGCTTATTTTATTTAAAAACATTTCAGTTTTTAACACAACTAAAAAATAGATTGAAAACAGAATAACTGACACTAAAATGTGGTTCACTCACCACCCATAAAACTAAGTTAAATATATATTAGTAAAATGTTATATTTTCTTTTTAGATATACAACATACAATCAATATCATAAAGAAGACCTCATCTTTAGTTCAAATAAAAACATTGATATACAAATATTACATATGTATATTTCTTGTACATAAAGATGTTTTATATAATATAAAATCATTTATGTTTATATGAATACACACTCCTATTGTCCTATCTATAAGGTGTATTCAATAAAAGTACCTACCTACCATTCAAAATAATTACTTTTATAAATACATAATCTACACCTAGTCCACAGCCCAATTCAATTCTTGGTTAGGGGTCTGTGGCTTAATGCTGATTGGGAGCAACACAGTTGGATGGTTTGCTGCATGACAAAATGGGCGTAGCCCGTTTCGCTCAAAAATGACCCCCGTTTTGCCCAAATTTTGTTTTTATATGATTTCCGTTTCGCCCAGAGTAGTTTAGACCAATTTAAAATTAAGTTGGCAATAGTTCAATCAAATATTATATTTTAGGGAACGTTTATGGGCATGTAATTCAGCGAGTATTCTGCTTACGACGAATGCGTGTGAGTCGTTTCATTCGTTCTTCAATGACCATTTTTATTCTAATTCTCCATCTATATTAAGTTGGTTAAATGTTAAAACTTCGTTCAAACTGATACGTATATAAAAATCAATAGCGTTAAAATACCAAAGACATCAAAAGATGCGAATATAATTAAAAGGAAAGTACACAATCAGAAACAAATAACGAGGTACCGATCAAATGAAATTACTCGTTATGAATTCATAAAAAAAATGTGTAATAATTTTAAAAATAAACTGTAGGTGGTATAAATAAATATATTTTGAAAAATGTGTTAAACTTTTGTGAAAAAAAAATGACGTGCGTGTAATAATGCGTATAATTTTTGGAAAACTAAGAGTATCGCCTCCTCGTGGTGTTTTCTGGATAACGCTAAATGATACTCAAATATTTGACTGAACTATTGCCAACTTAATTTTAAATTGGTCTAAACTACTCTGGGCGAAACGGGAATCATATAAAAACAAAATTTGGGCAAAACGGGTACCCGGGCGAAACGGGTACGGTCGTTTTTGGGCGAAACGGGTCCCGCCCGACAAAATAACATTATTTTAGAGGCAAGTTTGAACACCACTCAATGAAACTGTATTAAATCTTATATATTATAATTATTGTCAAAATAGTAGTTTAATTTATGATAATAATTATATATTAAAATTTAAAACCAACATCAAGTGTTCATTTTTCTTCTGTTGGACCATAACAACTGGTTGGCATGTGACTGCATTGTTTTATTTCCTTTTACAACATATTCATTAATTATTGTATATACAAATATGAAATACAGATAGCAAATATTTTCTTTTTTCAATATTAAAATCTTTGTTTTAAATTTTGAGTGAAACAATTCAGAGATTTAAAATGCAAACTGTTTAACATGCATACATAAAATAGCATACAGCACTCAAGCCCATAAGTTTGCACTATCTTGTCAAAAGATGCTTAATGTTTCTAACAGGATTCTAAAACTATAAATAACAATGTTACCTTTTATAATAATTCCAACTAATTTCCAAGATAATAAAAATATTCATTGTGCGGTGTGATAATGGGTCTCTTTCTGATTATACACATTTAAAATCTATTCTATATTGAATTACTTATATTTATTGCACAATGTGTGTACTTGATTCACTTGTATTTGTATACATAATAAAAACAAAAACAATCGATTGATTCATAGCATGAAGGTAATTTAATATTTAAACTTTATCGGTTACCAGTGTTTTAATACATTATAGAATGAACATCATGTTATATTAAATTAGGCAAAAATATGTTAAATGATTGCATGATTTTGTTATTCCTTATTTTATAATAGATAAACATAAACTACATTGCCATTTATGTACATTACATTCATAAAAGTTAAAACTAAATAAAATGTACCTATATAATATGATAAAAATAAAATAAAAATTACATTACATAACAAACACTTAACAGTAATATTATGATGTATGATAAATAAAATGATAATATTTTAAAATGTAACGATGAATGATGAAAATAACTATAATTAAATTACAGAAACTTAATTAATTTTATAATTAAAACTAGGTATGTGTTTTAATGGCCAAATAATAAAAGTGAAATAAAATATTAACCTATAAATAATTTATGGCAGTAAGTAACTAAAATCAAAATCATTAAAAATATCATTCCAAATTTTAGTAAAAGCTGAAGCAACAAGGTCGTTTATAAGTGGCTTCACAACTGGCAAACCAACTCTCCATGAGGCATTTATTACTCTGTCCAAAACGTTTTCTGTTAAAAAAAAAAAAAAGTATTAAATCCATATAATTTTAGGAGAAAAAATTATTAAATATGTAGGTACAAAGCTAAAAAGGCAAAAAGCATCTATAATTTTAAATACAAAAGTTTGGTACTGAATTAAAATATGTTTTTGGAATTATGATTGTGCATTATTCAATCCACTATCCAGTGCATAACAAAAGAATCAAGTGGTATAAGTACTAGGAGAAAATAAAATATGAGGACATAGAAAATATGATATCACAGAATAGATGAAATTAATAAATAAAGAAATAAATACATTTAATCTATTCTATGATTGAATTTTTTTTTTTTAATTTGTTTCGTGTTAGTTCCATATCTGATTGACAGAATTCCAAAGTCAACTATAAAAACAATTTTAAAAGGGTCTTCACTAGTGTATACCTACTGTACAATTTAATTATTTTAGAATTTCTGACAAAAAAAATATAATAATTGTTATTGAACACCGCAAATAATGGTGTATTATTATATTAGTGTGTTTAGCCATCACTACCTGTGTAGGCCGTTTACGTTTAGGTATTACCAGCGGCGTATCCAGGGATGGTGATAGGGGTTGTACCCCACCCCCACGATAATTGTTAAATATTAAAAAAATGTTCATTAATTAATCATCAAGATAAAATTTGTTAAAATTAATTTTAACCCCCCAAACAAAAAAAAAAAAAAAAAATCCTTATATCGGTTATCATATATTAAATATTAATATACATATAATCATTAAACTATAATATGAGAAATAACTATACAGCTATAGACCAGAGGGCTATATAATCCTAAATTAGAACGTTCTTTAGAAATATTGTTCCTCTTTAAGATATCATATTACTATCATTCCGAATAAATATTTTCCCCAAAAATACCGATCCATGTAATTATTTTCATGGTTCGTATGTTGGGCCGTAGGGGTAACCCTGAAGTTTACCAGTTTTACTGTGTATTGTATAATATACCTATATAAGTTCAAAATGAATCATTACCTAATCACGAAATCGACAATTTTAATTCGTATATAACTAGGGGAGACTGCGGGGGGCCCTGGCTCTAACCTTGTTTATAGGTACCTAGGTACTATAGGCGCTAGGCACTAGGTACCTACCTATAGAAAAACTTACCAACGATAACTCTTCCACGCAAAAGATTGCTAATATGCAGTGACATATTTCCAATTTCTTCGAGCTGCACAGATACTTTAATTTGATTTGTATTTTTAGGTTTGCTTATTGTCATTGTTTGGATATAATCGTCTAAAAAAATTATTTATTAGACAAAGCACGATCTATTATTTAATATTAGGTACCTACTATTGACATTTGACATAATAAACACATTTAAAAAAAAATAAATATATTTATCAAGGATCTGTTACGAAATATTACAGTTATATTAACAATTGATCATAAAAATACTTACATAAAGTCATATTGAATCGACCAATCGTCGTAACTCCAGGTCGCAGTATCGTATTTTCTGCCTCGTAGTAACCTTCTAAATACTTCTCGGGGAAATAATGTGTGAGTTTAATTGTATTCGTATTGAAGTTAGTTCTACGAAAAATATTCATTTTAAAAACCATTATTCTTTTTAGCATTTTATTTTTACACTATAACGACGATTTACTTGATTTTTTTAATTTCTGAAAGTCTCCATCCGGTTTCAGTAACGTTATGTATAGTTAACTTGTAACCAAATACACCAGCTCCTTTACTTTGTTTAACCACACTGGCGAAAAACGGATCAAATGGCGGAATTCCAAGTTCTGGTACACCTGTTCCAAATTGTTTACATTAGCTATTTAATATTTGGGTGAATCTTAAATGTATCTATTCCTAATACAGTAATACACTAATACATATTAAATTGTGTGTAATAGTGACAATGTTTGAGAGTTATTGTGGAGTAAGGGGAGTAAAGGTTAACCAATGAAATTCATTTTCATCGATTTCGGTAGAATTTTGGAAATTTAATCAAAAATTATAAATGTAGGTTCCTACTTTGCAGTGTGGTGTATCGTGCAAGTATCATACACCTGTTGTCCACTGTTACTTGAAGATGTATAGATGTATAGTGTTAGCCGTTAGGCTACGTTAGGTAAATTACGTACCTATTTATTAAGAGTAAAAAAGTTACCTATACCTACAATAGGTTAGGTACTTTAGCCTATAGGTACTCACTTAAATACTAAAAAAAAACTGAAACTATGCGACTATACGAACTTCTCGATTTTATTACCGTTTTAAAATATATTTTATACCTATTAAAAATGACTTTAACAATTAGTCTACTCTGTGTATTGATCATGGTGGTAAATATATTTTTTGAAGGATGAAGAAAATTCAGGGGGGTTAGAACCCTAGAACCCTGCCCCTGCGTGGCTGCGTACGCTGATGGTAATAGTATATTATGTAATATACTATACGGAACTCTTTTGTAATGAATCTTTTCAAATTCTGATTTTTGGAACTTTTAAGTATAGGTAGGTGGTATACTTTAAAACTATATATTATCTTATTATTATCAAATTCTTATATTTTTTAAGGGCTTTTGATTTCCTTTGATTAAGTTTTAATATCCTATTTAATTATAAAAATGAGATGTAGTTTCAAAACAGCGTCCGCCCAAGTCCAATTGTTCAAACATGTTTTTGGTTTTTTGTACACACCTGTCACTGGCGTATATCTATACGAGAGGGGGGATATTTGTTGGGTTCCGCCCCCGCCCAATCCTTGGATTTTAGCTATATAAAACGCGAATTTTTAGTATAACATTATATTGTATGCATATTGCATACTGCATATTGTGTTAATTTTTTTTCAATATGATCCCTATACTTTGAAAGTTTCTGTATATGCCTCAACAACCTAGATAGACCTATATAGGCTATATAGCTGGTGCCTGGTACCTATACCTGTATAATATCATATTTTATGATTAAATAAGTCATTAAACGATAAATAACGCGATACTATTAAAAAAAATTAGTTCATATAACTAAATTACCTACCAACACGTAATTTATAAAAGTAATGTTGTTACGGTATAACAATAGTAAGATAAGGTACTAACTATAATATGTACTTATTCGTTACGCAATATGCGCTTCATCATTATACTATGCCCAACACTGCACATTGATACATATCATATTTCTCTCTAATTTATATTGTCTTATAATATTAATTGCAATTATTATGTAAAATATAAAATAATTATAATATAATAAAATACCTGTTGTAAAATATGGTCTGACATTATTGATTGCATTCTTTATACATTCATCAAATTCAACTGTATGTGTTTTGCACTGAGAAAAATATTTACCTGTATATAATTGGAAACACAATTTAATTAGCTTATTTAATCAAACCGTATATAATAATATAGGTATTGGTACAAATTAAATTTTCCATTATAATGGTATCCACTCCAATAATTTAAATCACGAAAATAAATCGAAATTAATTTGAATAGGTAGATATTATTATTATTTTGGTTGTATTGAACTTTATATTTTAAGTTGACAAAAGAAATGTTTTTTTACACCGAATTTTGGTTGTCGTTTTTAGTTTTGGACGCGCTTATTGAAATTAATATTTTTGTAGAGATAATAAGGGATGACTTTCGGACGAGCGGCGATGTGCCAAACAAATGAAAAAACCTACTTAAAATAAGTAGAAGATATTATTTTATTGGACCTCGTTATCTCAACCTCCACGGTATGTACTATGTAGTATGTCGGTATATTAAAACCCCTTAGATCATACTCTATGTAAACGGCCTGCAGTAAACAATTTAAAGCACATATGCGATATATGCTCGAGACGGACTGTCGCATATTTAGCTGTTGGACAGTGTTGGTTTATATTTATATAATATATCAATTCTAAATTCACATGGATAAATATTATGTGACATTTCTCTTCGCGGCAGAGACGCAGAATAGATTAAATCTATTCTGTGGCAGAGACTTATAATATAGCCCTCAAGTTATCGGGGCATGGGTTCATCCATTTTATATGATCTTAAAACCAGACCGTATAATGTTATATAAAAAATATAAGTATACGTCCGCGTGACGACCACGGGTAAACAGACCACTGGACCAGTGATTACAAACATTTTCAACTTTTCAAGAACTCGTAACACAAAATAAACCTAGGTAGGTACTATAAATATTTAATGCCTAGGGACTAGAGGTCACGATCCCAGAAATAGTTCCAGGACATGGTTACTTAGCCACTTAGGGAGGAGAAGCTTAGTTTAATTTTAGAACCTCCGCTGGCATCTGGCTAATTCCAAAATGATACAAATTAAGAAAACATTTTAATTTGCTTAATTATAAAGTATTTATTATCTTTGTTTAATCGATTATAATTAAACAGTGAAAAATTGAAAATCTATAGTACGTCTTATGAACAACATAAATACGAAGTTAAGACCTGTACGAGTGACAACAACCGACGAGTGTGTATAGGTAGATACTTAGTATTTAGTAATATAAACTAATAAATTATGATGCACAAAAGGTAATTCGTATTCAATAAATATGAAATAAATAATAAAGCGATGTTTTTATTCCCTGTTTATTTAGTAAATGTGCAAGTATACGTATATGCCATTTTTTGTTGTTATTTTTAACAAGTTGATAATTCTCAATTTTATTTCAATAAACCTAATCAAAGAAAATTACGACTGTAAATTTAATTTTTAAAATGTCTTCATAATCTATTTCATTTGATCTATTCTATTTTAATGTTGACATTTTTAACTTAGAAGTGTTTCTAATCAGTCCATACCTGTTGTCTGGTTTTTTTACGATATTTTAATTTTTAAGTGAGTTATGAATATGTAAAATATAAATATTTGAAAATGATTATAAAAGAACAATGAGAGAACACAGATAATGTTTTTACCTAAAAGTTTGGTAATAGGTCAATTCACTCTAATATCAAAACTGACAGGCGACAGCTCCCTATCGAAAGTAGAGAACTAAAATTTGCTGTCGTACGTGTGTAAGACGGAGACAACACATCCGGGTGCGACGTCCTCTTAAGGTAGGTAAGTATTATCCAATTTATTGCTGCAAACGTATGATTATGATTATGTATACAAGTTGTATATACAACTATTGAATTATAAATAAAATATTAGACAAAATAACACGTATTTATAGGTTTATAGTATTTTTTTAAAGATTAACATATTTTTAATGAATTCATTGATAAATGGTGAAGAGAAATAACAGGTAATAAAAGGTCGATTTGTTTTATTACGTATTGTAAACTAAACCCTATTAATCTTCGAAATAAAATATACAAAAATAACGGAGAATTACTTTATTTATGTCTGAATGAATACCGACTAAACTAATCCAAACATGGCTTCTTATAGGTA